>NQII01010947.1:2558-18334 GCA_002778355.1 Clitarchus hookeri
TAATGATGATAAAACTCATGAATCACGCAAAAGTCAACCTTGTAAGGCTACCATTTGACGTTTAAAAACGTCTAGCAGAGATTTCAGTAACTAAAATTTTGACTTTCTTGACTCTCCCAAATAAAAAATTGGGACAACGAAAAATAATTTTTTTTAGTACGGATGATAGACGTAGTTTATGAAGGAATACATAGAAATAAATTTCCCTCGCTTGGAGTAGATGAGTTTAATAACAAGAGCAATACCAACTTCGTTTGTATCAGTTCGATCGGTTTTTACCCGGCAATATTTGTTCCAACAGACACTCCCCGTTCGGTTACTAGTGCAGCAGAGGCCAAAAATTACTGGATCAGTCACAATTACTAGGCCGTGCGACATATTTTGATTCATTCGTCTTCAATTTTGGTATGGCAGTTGCTGCGAGTAATAAGAAATTAGGTAAATTATGGCCGTGAAAGGTTCTGCAAAATACATCTGAATAATCCTCCAGACGAATTTATTTCACATATTTTCTTCATCCTCTTACCTCAGTAATAGTATTTAGGTATTTTCAATATTAGTGCAGTAAATAAGAGTTTTAAAATGAACTATAACAATTTCCTTGGTTTTGTCATAACATGTTAGAAATCCTAGTTAGACATCACAAAAAAGTATAGATTTGCGGACATAAGTTATTGGTATAATTTTTCTCTACACAAACAAACAATGTAGAGGGGGGGGGGGGTATTCACCGGCTTGGGTAACAGGTCAGTGGATGTTATAACATACCTATGGAGGACTGATTTCCCACCAGATGTTATGGTAACACAGGGTGGGGCAGCGATGACCTGCCAATTTAAAATGTGTGTAAGATGACAGTTTATGATGGAGGTCAAACGTAAACCGGTGCAGTTAGAGGTACAGGGACGCCATTTCAATAACCTAAATTACCTCACACGTGCGTATGTCGATTGAATTCGCGTTCGTGGATTTACGCAGCCCGTGACGTCGACCTGGTGACAGTTTACTTTAGAGAAGGTGTGGGACTACAGCGCATACCAGCCGGTCACTCCGCGAATACTTCGCGGACGATGTTTCACCATCACGTGCCGTTCATACTCGGCTGCATCTCTCGGCCGGCCAGATCACCCGTCGTGTCTCTGCACGTGGCTTCTCCCCGCGGAGGTTCCTCGGGAGTCAAGTTGTTCGCAACACGTCCAGCTGACGTTAACGCTCTGAAGCAGACAGTTGCGGACGGAGTCATTCCCGCGTTGCGCGTGTGCGTTACGGATAATCACACATCCCGTCTACGCAAGTGTTTCCTGGCTCGATGGACGACACCTCGCAGGCGTTGTTCCCTAAGACATAAAAGTGTGGTGCCACGGCGTCGCAACGAGAAGACTACTTAGTGCATGTGTATTCATTTGTCACTGTTGNAAGACATAAAAGTGTGGTGCCACGGCGTCGCAACGAGAAGACTACTTAGTGCATGTGTATTCATTTGTCACTGTTGTTGATCAAATGTTGGTTATTAAAGTGGCGTCCCGGTACCTCTAACTACACTGGTTTATATTCGACCCTACCCCCCCTCCTCATCATAACTGACCAATTTATACACATTTGAAGTTGGTAGGACTTTGCTGCCCCATCCTGTAGTTTGAATGCCGTAGTTTCCGATATACAAGGCTTTGACGACATTTCCGGTAGCACCACCTTCTAAAACACGTACGATTGAAACTATTGCCAAGTGAATTAAATTCACGCATTTGATATCGCAGCATACCAAGTTTGAAACAAATCAGCTTTACAGTAGCAGAATCATTGAACATAACATTACATGAATAAGATTGCCGCATTGAAAATGAAATGCCACTTCAAAAACTATTAGAGGACTTTCGTAATATTGTTTGCATGAGCCATGCTGTGGGAAGAAGTTGAGACGTTATAGAATTATGGCTATGAAGCTTAAATTAACTTGAGATTTTTCAACGTTGCTCACTGGAAAGAGTTTATAAATTTATATATTTAGTGCGTACATTAAGAAGTGTCAGCAGATAAAATTTTCTTCAAATATATTTATAAATTTAAAAGTCCCTACTACAACACCGCTTTNATTAAGAAGTGTCAGCAGATAAAATTTTCTTCAAATATATTTATAAATTTAAAAGTCCCTACTACAACACCGCTTTATGTCAAATTTGATGGCAAACGTATAAGTATTTCCTGAGATATGATATAAGTGTTTTATTATTTTTAACGGTTCTGTATATCAAACGACAGGTAAAAAACGTTGTTAGGTTGCCCACCTAATACTCGCAGTTGGCACTGCCGGAATACCATGTTTGGTTTAAACATGTGTGATATATTGGTACATAATTAAAAACATTTTACGACCTCCATTATAAAAATATATGTCTTATACTAAAAGAATACATGTTTAGAAGTACTTCCTGTGTAAAAAATTTGGCGGGAAACGTTTGAGTGATTTTCAGTGCTTCAAGAAACATTATGTTGGAGCTTTATACATTAGGTGGCTCTATATTTAATGTGGTGGACGAATGAAGATATTAGTTTCTGAATTTAATGCTCATGGTGTGAATTGCGAACGAACCAGATTTTGTGGAAATTGGTTAAATCGTCCCTGAGTTATGACATTTCACAAAAATCTACTGTGACCATTTCGAAAATAATTATCCAGCATAATCAAAAGTATTTAAGTCGGATGTTCCTAGTTAGGAATGAAAGTGTACCGAATTTGATGAAAATCGGTGCGCGGGTTAAGAAGTGTTTAGTGACACACACACACACATACGCACACACATGACGCAAGTTAACACGCTCGTAGTTTTATTTCGCAACCATTAGCATAATTTGGGAAAACTTCTACATGCACAAATGCCACAGCGAGTGACACGGTATTCCGTGAAGTAGAACAAAACAGGCTCTTCTATCGAAGTACCAAACATTTTCTTTAAGTTGACAAACATTTTTCCAAATTTAGTTTTTTATGTTGCATCGTGCTGGAACTTATTGACACCACCTTACGGCATGCTGTTATGGTTGGCCTATAAGCTCGAAAAAAAATTGTGATTATTCATTTTACTACGTTCGATTACTGGGATAGTTCGTGTTTTTGGCATAAGCTGTTTGGGCCCATCAAAGGTAGCTCGGTAAGTACACTGTAGAATTTTTTTATATTTCGAGTAAGAAATATTTTTTTTATAGTTACTAAATATGTATTTTGTAACGCTGCAAATAAAGTAGACAATATTTCACAACACCTTAGTGTGTCATGTGTTAAATTAATGTTGAATTTTAACAAGTAAGTGTTCCATACTTCAAGTTTATTTTAAAGTTGAGTTTCATAAAAATATTTAGTATGCATTGTAATATAATGTGTTTTGAATATACAATTTTGCAGTAGTAAAATCCTAAGAAAATATTCGCTAAATAGTTTCCAAAGAACAAATTGTTTACAAGTACAAATTTTTATATACTGTGTAGGTAGGTAGTAGGTGGGACTGAGATGGCCTCAATGTGCTAACGTACCTGGTGCTGTAAATGCGTTGCAACGTGTTTAATATTGCTCCATGCCCCCCCCCAAAAACTATTAAACTTATACTGTATAGTATCACAACATGCCGTCGACCTGACGCATCTAGTAAAACAGTACACAAATATTATGTTTATTACCAATTTGTTAACAGTCATTTAATCGCCAAATTTTATAAATACCGAAATTAATGTGGTGATAAATTTTTCCACTGAACTGTTATTTATTTAAGAAGATTCATTGAACAATTATGGTGTTATAAAAACTTGGTATACTGTTGCAACGCATACTATTCAATATAAATTAATCTGAACATAAAAAATGTATAAAATTTCATAATTTATAAAATTACACAAAAATTCTTGAACTCTATAAATTTATTTTTTAGATATCGTCAAAATCTATTACAGAAAAAACTGTCAAGTATGTTCAACCATATGTTTAGAAGCATAACAACTATATCTTAAATCAGTTATTGGTATTTAACCTTTGCTGGGGCCTGAACTATGCCACCTCGCTCAGTGGGTTTCCACTGAGCGAGGTGGCACAGTTTTCCAGCTACAGTCCCTGTCACTGGAAAATCGTGACGTCAGGGAAACTTACAAATACGAGATGATCAGCTCTCGGAATAGTAGCGGAACGGTGAGCGAAGAGATGTTCTCCGGCATCTATTATGCTGGTCGCTCTCACAGAAATTTTTTTTTGTGAACCAGCCCCTTCCTGGTAAGATGTGATTATTAGAAATATCGTATAAGCGTTCCTTGGTTACCTGGCGCTAACTTAAGCGGCTACGGGGCGAAGGCGTGTATTTCTAAAGCATTTCTCGTGGATGGGATGTGCCACGTTAGCAAACAACTACTTGCACCCCCGTCATCCTTACAGCTCTTATAGAGCACTTAGGTAAGATGATAATGGGCTAAGAATCGCTATGCGATGGCGTTAGCAGTACTTAAGGAATGGAGGAAAGCTTTCTATCTGTTTTGACCAGCGGCATATCACGTTTTGTATTGCTGAACCCACGAGCAGGCCGGCTGCGTATTATCTAAATATGTTTAAAAAATACTCGTGTAAGATTCGCGCGTAAGGCTAAGTGAGAATGCGCGTTTTTTTTTTCCAAACGCCAGTATTTTTTAAAATTATTATAGTCCTAATTACCTTTTGGGCCAGCGAGTTTCAGATCAGATGCATTTAGGGCTAATCTACGTACTTCGTGACTAAGCCCCTGACCCACCTACCTTTAAAAATAACCTCTTTGGCAGCAAAACGCCTCAAACACTGGATAACAGCTCGGTTTCAGGTAAAACCTAGTCGTGTTTTTGACATGCTAGATCCTTATCTGTAACAATCTGTTTTAGGCGATGTATAGATTTAACAGAGATATATAAAACAGTGTGCACTTGACATGTCAATGCTTTGACATTCTCCGCGCAGAACTATGCTTTTATCACACATTTCCTATTACTTAAATAGATAGCAGTTTTAATGCTAGGTAACCTATCAAAATATGTAATTGCATGTACAAAATGTTTTATTGTAAAGGTTTTAAAGGATTATTAAAAAAATTAGAGAAAATATTTTACGTTCTGCGGGTTTAATCATGCCCAGCATACTCGCGGATTTCAACTTTATATATACAGGGGGTGTCAGTTGTGATGCTGTACGCAGACGAGAGTTTACAATATGCTATATGCGAAAGACGTTATGTATCTATAAATTACCATTGTAAATAATTAATGCATACGGTATTTNTTTACAATATGCTATATGCGAAAGACGTTATGTATCTATAAATTACCATTGTAAATAATTAATGCATACGGTATTTTTCAACAAATTTCTTCTGAGCGATGAAAATTTCACAAGTTAAAGCTTAAAATTTATTGANTAATGCATACGGTATTTTTCAACAAATTTCTTCTGAGCGATGAAAATTTCACAAGTTAAAGCTTAAAATTTATTGGTATACGGATATATATTTATGGATTGAATGCAGCGTTGTAAGCCGTTATAAACATAATGAGAGAGAAATAAAAGAAAATTTAATTTCAATAATGGCAATAATATGCGAAGGAAGTTTCTAGAATTTTTGTAGATATAAACCATTTTCTTTTACATTAAAAAAATTAAAACTTATACTTTTATATAAAAGCTTCCCTTAAGGTCACGTACTCAATGGAGTAATTATAGATTAAGTTGATAATTTTTTTAGATTAGTAATACTTGCTAGGAATTACGTTTTTGTAACCAAATATTTTGACTAACCATATCAACGTGTAGTGCCTTAGAATTTTAATCTATCCTGAACACAAAATGTGTAACGTGTACCAAAAACTTTATGTGCACTTTTTAAAAACACTAAGCGGCATTAAATATTTACATAATGTCATGGCATTTTTTTTAATGGTCAGAATCTACGTACCTTGAAGACGGGAAAATCTTTCTCTAAATTGTTTGACTTACATGTAAATTTAGTGACTATTGTTATTTTAGTTAATATATTTTAGAATTCTCACGAGTGAAGATTATTATATTTATAAATAAACAACCAATTCGGTACAGCATATCTGAATGAAAACGTAATCTCGCGAAGTAATGTATTTTTGTGAGTGCATGTAAATGATGTGTAATGTCGGTTTTATGCATTTTCAGTAAGACAAAAATGAAATAAAAATTATTTGTTGCAGTTGTTTACTTGTAATAAAAAGTTNGGTTTTATGCATTTTCAGTAAGACAAAAATGAAATAAAAATTATTTGTTGCAGTTGTTTACTTGTAATAAAAAGTTATGCTCAGAGTCGCAATGAATATGCACGAAAACTACCTTGGCCCATCAACAAAATGATTTTCATAATTTCCTCGACATAAGAAAAAAGGAAATCTTCTTTATTTTGATGAAGTTGAAGATTTTCTCCCCTTACTCCTTGTTATAAATATTCTTTTTTGCCGTGCAGTTTTACGCAGTCTCATTAGTCGCTCACAGAACCCATGAATTCTGCAGGATTATTTGTTCAACTCGGCGGGACATTTTCACATTAAGAAGTATCGCATTGTCTTTGTGTTAAAGAAAAGGCGAGGGCTGGAGGACAGGCAAACAAATCTTTATGTTCGGTAAAAGAAATATATTCCCGTTTATATCCTGTGACAAGGGAATTTCGCTCGCGAATGTAATTCTAGGATAACGAGAAAAAAGCTCCTCTTTTCTCACGCCACCCTTGTACTTTCTTTAGTATTTCTGTGCTAACTCATTAAATATTTTGTCGGAGAAACTGAAAAACATAAAAAAATNCCCTTGTACTTTCTTTAGTATTTCTGTGCTAACTCATTAAATATTTTGTCGGAGAAACTGAAAAACATAAAAAAAAAAAAAAATTAGAATTCATCCATCTTCGTAGAAAGAAAGTCCACGTAAATTGCACGTTTGGAAGCTATTTCAAAATAAATGTTGCTGTAATAGTTTTAACTCTGATAAAATGTAAGTATTTTGAAAAGTGTTTTATTTTGCCTTATAGCTACTGGGTACAATTGGGGTCGAGGAACTCATAACGTCATCCATTATACAATCGATGTTCAATGTATGAATTAAAAAAAAAAGTTTTAAAAATGGCGAGTAGCATGGATGTGCATTCACCTTCAAAAATTAAAATACTATTTCCATATTTCATAATTTTCTAGTATCTAAAACGCGGAGACTTAGCAAGTGTAAAAATGTTCGTAGAAAAATTATTTATTTCCTCCTAAGTCCCCGTAATACCCTTGCAATCTTCCCAAGGATTATGAAAAACATTTATATGTTAAAATTAACAAGATATTTAAACTAATTTTATTGAAATTTAAACAAAACTTGTTGAGAATAATTTTCTGAAATAGCAAGAAAAGAACGTGCAGCTAATAACAGGCCATATTTATAGCGTAGTGTGATGCAAGTTTAGGCCACTTACTCTTGGAAGAAACTAAAATAACCCGAAACAAAACATTCTGCTCCACGAATAAAATTACTGACGAACAAATTCATACTACAACAAATGGCCTAAGGCGTATCCAATTTTGCAATAAAATGATACAAATTAAATAATTTTATTTCGTTTCTTAATTATTTACAATATTATAAATACGTAGTACTATTATTTAAAATGTACAACTCCATTTCTCTGCTATTCCTATCAGTGACGAAAATTTTTACGCTAATCTCTAAATTCCTAATCACTTTGTTTATCGTAGTTGCAGTCAATAAATCTTCACTTAGTTACACATATACGATCGAAATGTTCACTGCCGTCCACTAACATAATTCGAAATGTTCGCTACTCACGCGTCAAGTCCTACTTTCTTACAGTCCGGTCAAGCAGTCTGAGTTTCTGTTCTCCTGATGCTCGCACACTGCACTCGCTGGTCACTGACTGGGCCGTCTCCCGTCGTTCCCATCACCGCACAACTCGGCGCTTCTGGCTATTCAAGGCTTCCTGCACAGAGCCACGCCGAGGCGTATATAGCAGAGTTGGGCTGGCCCAAAACTTCTTCGCTCCTCGAGTTGCGCCGAGTGAGGTGAAGAACAGAAAATTTCCGGCAGATCGGTGCAATTGAGAGGGCGCCAAAGTGTTTTGACGAATGACAGTCTTAACTTCATTTCGGTCGCTATTTCTGAAAGTCCTATCTACCCTGTACGGTAGAATTTTCTTTATAAATTATTTATTTACATCTTCCAAACTTTTAAGCCTTAAAGTTATTAATTTCCCCTCTACATTTTGTGGCTTTATACTTGCATTTTTTTTTCGTTTTTATTAATTGGTATTTAATTTGTTTTCTTTCCTTTTTTTATTTATATACGCAAACGTTATCTTGTCGTGCAGATAAACGCAAAGACTTGTGCATGTGCCTCAGAATTGAGTAAAATTAAATAAAAATGTAATGTAGTATGTATGGCAATTTTTTTCGTGTTTTAATATTTCCTCTTACAATGGCGTGTGTCAGAAGTTTAAAAAATCTCCGCTACGAAGAAAACATTTATGACGACACTCCTAAAATAATTTGTGCAGACTGAATTGCATTTATTCGTTCCTCTCAACAAAATGTTATGTTTGAAGAATAACAAATAATTATTTTGTTTATGTAACTTAATTTTATTGTTTTGAAAAATATTTTGATTTTGCAAATATTTACTTTGCTGTTTGACATAAACAAAGCAATTGTGTTGTTTGAGGCCTAATTCGTTACGAATGAAGAAATACTCGTGCCAAAACCCTTTTCCATATGCTGTTATCTAAAATTACCCTAATTCTCAGTATGCTAGCGTCGTGTTAAGTCTTAGTAAGCAATTCAGTACACATTCAGAATACTCAATGGTGCAGCCAAAATTTGAACCCAGTACAGAGGCTTGCAATGTTGACACCATTCAAAGAAATACGTATACCGTAGTCTTTTTATATACTTCGTACTAATACCATAAACCTTTTACCCATTTATAATAGGTTTTATTTATTTTCGTAGTGCTTTTACTTGAAATTATACCATCGATATTGTTTACACCAACTTTGCTCTTTACCATACAAACCTAAAGCACAAATTATGTTCTAATTGTCATATGAATTGTAACAGAAAAATCAAACTGAATTTCCGAATAGACTCCCTCGTAACTCGGGCATAGAAAAGCCAACAAAATTTATGCTGGTAATGTAAACATTTCATCTTTCTGTTACAACAAATTTGGGTGTTGAAAAAAAACATTATTCAACCAAAAATATAATTGCTATATTTTAAAGAAACCAGTAAGTAGAATATATTATAATATGTATACAGCTTAAGACTGTCATGTAAGTATTTGAATACATAGTTATGAAATGGTTACCATACTAAATATATGCTGACGATGTCGAAACCAACAAATAGGTGTTTGGCCGAAATCATTACGTATGCGGATGTTTCGAGCAAGATTGTTTTGGATGTGTAAACAAAATATTGTTCAAAGGAAACCAATAATTTCGAATTAAATATCGTTGGTACCAGCAAATAAATAATTGCATCTGCGTTATGAACTATCTTTGTTGCTCTCGATCTTGACTCGATATTTAGTATAGTACAAATTACAACACAGAAGTGCGTGAAAAATTAAGTTTGGTAACCTACCATATGATACGCCAGCAAAGATTCTTCAGTAGTTCCTTCACTGGATAGTTTTAAATTAATGTATTCGGGGAGTGGAGAGGTTTGGGCGGCTCAAACAACGGGTCTTGAAACCGAAAAGGGCGAAGCGAGGTGAGTATGGAGCAGAACAGGACTGCAAGGGCGGGGGAAACGGAAGATCCCCGAGAAAACACGCTGACCAACGGCATCGTCCGTGTGAAAATCCGAGAGCGACCCCGCCGAGAAACTAACGCTGTTCGCCTTGGTTGGAGGGGGGGGGGAGGTGAACACATCGGCACCGACGGTCATGTCAACGCAGTGTCTTGTCTATGTTTCCATATTTAATTTCCGTAGCTGAGAATGTTTGCAATTTTAGTTCAACGAGCACTGGTACAAGAATCCATAAAATACTTACGCACGAATTTATCATTTTCTGCAGTTAGTAATTACCGTCAACGGTTGACAACATTTTTAACGCTTATATCGATGACAGATTTAAGGTTTTTCACTTGACTCGTTTTCAAAAAGTAACATTCTATATGCCATCTGATGTACTTAATAGTCTAAATGAAGGCGTATTCTCTTATGTTAATTTCGTTTTGCACGGGACAGGCACCGAATTCAAGAAAATATTGGATAAATTATTGTAAATATGGTTATTGTAGTTTACATTTTACCACTGCAAGAAATCAACGAATGATTGATAAGTTTCCACAAGTGTACTGAACTCACAGTTTTATGTATTATACTTTTTGAAAATTATATACTCTCCTAACTAGGAAATAAAAATAAACTCATAACTTATAAGCGGTGTTTTTAAAATGTTCTTACAAATATTACAGTATCAATTCTGAATTCGAATTACATGTATCAAACATGAAACCAGAAAACGTTTGGAAAAAAATTTACTCATCTGTCGGCACAGAGGTGAATGTATTTCAGTACGTAAAACCGCACGGGACTACACAGCTAACCCATTAGGGCACACAAGTTTCAAGAGTGTTGTGCACTTCGATAGTTAGAGCCAAAATTAAAACACCCTGGACCGAATCAGTTTCCATCAATTTTCCTAATGAGAGAAATATAAACGAAATATTTTTGGTAGCATCGTGAGCCCCTATTTTTTTTTTGTGAAAGTAATCGAGTATTGTAATTCTATTAATTTGCTGTAGATTTCAAGAAAAGAAATTTCCATTTTGTAGATGTCTCACTTGTGTTGTTGTCACTCATTTCCTTGGCTACCACAAATATTTACGTGCGCATGAAAGGTGGAAATTATAAAATCCCTCGTTTTATCGACCCCCATAAGGAAGTCGTCACAGAAGTTTACGCGAGCTGGTAGCAAACAAACTTGGACGGAAATGGATGAAGCCGCCTCCCTCGTCCTTACGAATCATCGTGCTTGCCTTCCTCTTCTCGTGAGCTTCCTAAATAGCCCACGACTCGGGGTTTGTTTGTGAGGAATGTCAGACGAAGACACGAAAGGGCGTGCACGAAGAAGAAAGGAAGAGGGAATATTATGCGCTCAATGTAAACTCTCCTCTTTTTCCGAAACATACACAGCACCAAGAGTAGATGAATACCGGATGTGTAGCAAAGCCCACTTTAGATTCTACGAACCCCAACACAGGAGGACGAGACCAACTGTGGTACATGAAACAAATTTTTAATACCAGAGTTTTAAAAAATAATTTTCTTTAGTCTAATAATATTTCTTTGCCCGGTTTGATGTTTGAAATTTTGCTCTTAACAGCTGCGAATTTTCCTATCATATTTTATGCTACTCTTTTAAGTTTTACTTTGAATAATTTTTGAATAAAGATAACCGTTTGAGGCGAACCAGGATCCATTTCAAAGACATCAGTTTGATTAGTTTTATTGTTTCTACTGCAAATAATTTACTGCTTATTAAAATAAGTTCAACCACAGTTTAAGCTTACTGTGATTGTAGGCAATATTACCTTATTTTAAAAACAAGAAACGTAGTTGTATTAAGAGAAAGCAATGCTCGCATTTGTTTGGTTGTCTTTAAACTAGCCCATTACTAACATTCAGAAATTTGGTTTTCGATAATGGTTTGCGAATACAAGTAGTGAGGTTTTAAGTTTTGATTCCGTTGTATATTTAACATGGTTAGAAATTGTTCGAAACAGTTTCCCCTTTTCATATTTTTCTGGGGGTTAGATTTATTAGTCAAATTAATATGAATTTGATTCAATGATTCAGTTACACTGAACTAAAGGATGCATAGCCTTCATTACACGTACTGTGTTGTTCATTTTTTTTTTTTTTTTTAAGTTAATGCATATCAGGTTTTTGTATACACATGTTTTAAACATTCTCTTATCCACCTCTGTAAATGTGTTAAATATATCTATTATGATGGCTAAAGAAAAAATTGTCCACTTAAAATCAAGACTAGAGTAATCGAGTAACAATTTAGTTTTTACTGTAGGTTAAATATTGTTTTGATATTTTCAGCGTAATTCAGTATTCCATAGAACGTTATTTAATTTTACGCCTTAACTTGGCTTGACCGACACAGATATGTAGTTTCTATTCCGTTTCGTCTCGTTCCACGAAACGTCGTTCGTCTTTTTTTTTTTTTTGCAAGTTGACATGATGTACGATTGTCGATACACGTTTGCATCCCATTTCGTTCCATTCCATGATACACAAATGGTGCGATACTTTTTCACCGTTTCCCGAACGGCCGTGAAGTACGATCATCGATACGTGCAGCGGTCTAATTTTATAACCTGTGAAGGGGAAACGCACTAAACGGGATATTCCGGGAGTTTACTGTGAGGCAGCTCGTTGTAAATGTTTTCGAGGGGGTAAGCTGTTACACCATGACAGTGTTAGGTCCTACACGCAACTGTTCTTCCAAGAATAACGAGACCTTACTAGCACTATAACTAAGGTCCGACCAGAAGTTCCCTCTCGGTCTCGACTTCCGCCAATCTCGGCCAAATTCGTGGTTCGGCCGAACTCTCGGTCTCGGCCAAAACAAGGCCGAAAGTTTAGGCGTAGGCCGAGACATCGCACGTAGCAAAATTGTAACATCATTACGCATAAGCGTGTGAACGTTGACTTTTGATTAGCTGAAACGAATGTCGGAGCGGTAACTTAGCACTCACTTGTTTTTTTTTAATTAAAACTTGTTGGTGGGTAATGTGGGTATAATGTAAACAAATCTTTATCTTTGAAATCTTTCGACGAGTGCCATTTGTTTTGCCTCTTAACTCTTAACAGTTTTGTTCAGGACGGCAAGTGAATAATATTGTTATACTATACTGAATAGTAATATTTTATTTCAAAGGGCAACTTTTCGTAGGTAAGTGTTTGTTTTCGTTATTTATCTGATTTAGATTTTGGTTGCTCTGCTAGCTAAGATATATTTTTGTTACGTCATACATATCAGTTGAGAGGCACAGGCTGATTATGATAATGATGATACATACCTAATCATTATGTATGGCCCTAAGTGTCATAATGAGAATAATAGTGCCTATGTTATGTAGTTATGATTAAAACTGAATAATACCTACCTAACATTTGATTTTATATAGTTTCAGATTATTTTCAAGATGCCAAATATAAACCCTATTTGGGATTCTTTTGAAAACGCGGTCTCTGCTTCATATAAAGTAAAATGTAAGCTGTGCAATAAAATATTGTCACTCGGTAGCGAAAAACCGAAATTGAAAACAATCAGAGGTTTGAAAGGCCGTATGTCCAAGTACCATATGTCTGAAAATGAAGAATATTTAAACAAGCTAGCCGGTTTAGAAAAACCAGCGCCGATATTACAAACATCTATAAATTTTAAGTCAGACTACGAAAACTCAGCCAACTATCAAACATATTTTGACCCGGCCATCATCATCATCACAGTGGCCAGATGACCATGATATTGCAAAACGCATTGATAAGGCAGTTATGGACTATATTATTGTTGACATGCAGCCTTACACAACTTTAGGAGGAGAAGGCTTTAAGAGACTGAAATTCTTTGGCCCACAGCTGGACCAAAGAGATATAAATTAAAGTCCGAAAAATATTTTCGAACACAGTTGATGCCCCAAACCTATTTTAAAAAAAGGTAATTAATTTACTGTTGTCTCATGAATGGATTAGCTTCACTACAGACGTATGGTCCAATCCAACGAAGACTTGCTCCTTGCTAAGCTTCACAGCACATTTCATTCATGAAGCGCAACGTTTAAAAGTAGTCCTTGGCGCATGTGTCTTAGAACAAAACCACACTGGAGCATACATTGCCCAGAAACTTATTGAAATAATATCAAGCTTTGATATACGATCAAAAATACATTCGGCTGTTAGGTACAACGCTGCCAACATGACTTCTGCTACTCGAATCGCTGATTTCGAATCTTTGTTGCACATACGTTGCAACTAGTCATCCACGACGGTATCATTTCTGTACCAGAAGTCGAGGAACCGATAAAAAATGTCTGAAAGTGGTTGGACATTTTCACAGTAGTGAACAAGCGCGAAGGTACTTTACTTCGTGGCAATGGACGTGTAATTTACCTTAACACGCATTATTTCAAGATGTTGAGACGCGCTGGAGCAGTACGTATCAGATGATGGAACGCCTGATTGAGCAAACAATTGCTATCAATCTTTACCGCGTAGAAAGATCAAATATTGCTGAAATAAACAACAAAGAATGGGATTTAATTAAAAATCTCGTTGCACTGTTAAAACATTTTTATCAGGCCACGATCGATATATCATCAGATTCCTCATGTGTTTATATGGTAATACCAATTATTACCATTTTAAATGGTAAATTAAAACCGCAGTAAACCTGCAATGATGTTGATGTTGTCTATAGTGAGGAAGATAACGAATTCGTTCAGAATAGAATTCGTCTGGAAGAGATGAAAAACTATTGCTCAGCTCGTTGAACAGGCGATTTAGTTACCTCAAACACTGTCTTTCTGTGATCACAGCGATGCTTAACGATCCCCGGTTTAAGACAAAGTATCTTTCCAAAAATGATATTGATTTAGCAAAGAGAAACTTCATACATCTTCTGACGCAACAAGAATCAAACTCCAATCACCTTTCTTCAACTGACAATGATGCTTCCATATAAATAGTTTATAGGCAGCGCATGACTCTATTGAGATCAAAGATCAAGAAATGCTGGATCAAGGGGAAAGACTTCAATATCATAGAGCATGCAATCCAATCATTTTTAAGAGAACCTCATCTGCAAATAACTGCTAATATTTATGAGTATTGGCATTCTTCTCTCTATAAAGAGCTTCGACCAGCTGCTTTGAAGTTTTTGTCAGATCCTCCAACAAGTGTTGCAAGTGAGCAACTATTCAGTGCAGCAGGTTAGTTAGGAGACACAATTGGAAGGGCCAAAACGCAGAAAAGTTGTTGTTTATGACTTATAATATTAAGTTGTTTTGACTTTGATTATTAAAATGTTGATTTTGTTTCAGCAAAACTATTTTGTGATTAATAAGAATAGTATAAAACTACGCAAAAATTGTGTTCTACTGATTTTTCCTCCATATTTATAAATATATTGAAAGTCTCGGTCTCGGTGTCTGCCAAAACAAAAAATCGTGGATCGGTCGCACCCTAACGCTAGCCAACTTACGATGTCTCTAGGCCTAATGCGGGCAAGGCTTAACGCTAACCAAATTACGATG
This sequence comes from Clitarchus hookeri, assembly GCA_002778355.1. Taxonomy (NCBI): domain Eukaryota; kingdom Metazoa; phylum Arthropoda; class Insecta; order Phasmatodea; family Phasmatidae; genus Clitarchus; species Clitarchus hookeri. The sequence goes on from NQII01010947.1 coordinate 17,906, forward strand.
TCTCTAGGCCTAAGGCGGGCGTGGTTTAACCGTCATCCCTCCCAGAACTGAAACCCCATGGGATATCGTGGCGGCAGAACTTTCTTTACAGAGCGAGGTGGCACGGCGATAAACCTTAGGACTCGCATTCGGGAAGACGCAGGTTCGGATCTCCAATACAGCCATCCTGATTTCGAGTTTCCATGGTTTCCCGAAATCACTCCAGGCGAATGCTGGGGATGTTACCTTGCTACAAGCCATGGCCGATTCCCTTCCTCGTGCCTGCTTCTCTGAGCAACTAGCTCCTTCTCTACTGACCTCGTTGTCAACGAGATGTTATGCCCTACCTCCCTACTTACCGACCTTCCTACCACATAAAGGAGCAGCGGTGGCGTAGTGGCCAGGGCGCTCGCCTCCCACCACGGCGATCCGGGCTCGATCCCCGGCGGG
>NQII01010948.1:0-30676 GCA_002778355.1 Clitarchus hookeri
GGTAATAACTACCTAGTCCATATAGATGAATACTCAAAATGGGTTCTAAATATGCACAAAGCAATGGGCTGGCTGCGAAGGTTGTTCATGTAGCCAAGCAGTTACTGCGTAAGTGAGCTGACACCAGCTCTGATTACCGAGATTCATTACAGGAGTAGCAGCAGAATACACCCACTCCAGGGCTCGGAGTATCACCATCTCAACTATCGAACAGTCGCTCAGTAACCACCAACATGCCAATATCTCCGTAGAGCCTTAAGCCTTAAGTTCCAACAGCGGTATATGAATGGTGGTGTGCCAAAGAGCACAATAAAAAAGAGGGGAACAACAGAAATACAGGAAGGAAGGAGATGGAATTTGATGCAGAGCAGAATGTACTTGAAAGAACCATAGGAGACAAGTACTGGAAAACACCAAGCACCTAGGTCGTACTGGGTTTACAATCATAAGGGGAGTCTTGTAAGAACAACCACAAGAGATGTAAGGCCATCATTAAATGACTATTATCCAGTCTCTGATTACAGCAACCTGGACAAGCTTTACACTAACTCTGCGAATATCACAGATCGGAGTACGTGCATGAGGAATGACCATGCTGAACTATCAGCAGAGACGCCAAGCAATGATGTCAGTGGAGAAACAGAAATATATCAGTCGNGAGGAATGACCATGCTGAACTATCAGCAGAGACGCCAAGCAATGATGTCAGTGGAGAAACAGAAATATATCAGTCGACACAGCCGCTGAGGGTTTTAAAGGATTTAGTCCTCGGAATGAGAGATGAGTCCATAATCACAACAGTGTACGCCACTCCTGATAATTGTCATTACAGTAGCAAATGTATGCTCGGATTGTAACGTTGAAAAATAATTAGGCCTCTTCTGATACAAGTGTCATTGGAGTTTGTTGTGCTGGGTATCTGATGATCATGATATNTTGAAAAATAATTAGGCCTCTTCTGATACAAGTGTCATTGGAGTTTGTTGTGCTGGGTATCTGATGATCATGATATCAATATTCTGATGTAAATATCCTTTACATTGTAACAGGAAACTATGAAGTATCATAAGTCACTAGTTCATATACGGTTGGTAGAGGTGGCTGATTAAGAGTACATTAGAGACAGCGAGGTTGGCAGCAAGAGACCAGAGACAGTCATGAGTGTTTGATGCTAGATACCTAGTAATGTATATTATTATGTTAAAAGTTACAAGTAATAAATCACGATACAACAGAGCTGGGTTATCTCTCAACAAATGACGCTTGCCGAAACTATGGTCTGAACTGAAGCTAAGGCACAGATCAAATTTTTTAATAACAAAAAAAAAAACTGAAACGTTGAAACATATATTTACCGGCACATCACAGGAATTTCACAAAAAGGTTCCCTTATATAAAGCAATTTTTTTTTGTAGTTTATGCAATTTCCATACAAACAGGCCAAAACAAACCGCCTTTTGCAGAACTTTACAAGTGCATGCGGTATCCTCTGGAAACAATTTTCATTCATATGTAGCACAAAGTTGTTACAACGAATGGCGGATGACCATTTCTGTTGGCGTATAACCGTTGCCTAACGAAACTTGTCAGCAAGTACACGACACTCATCGTTACTTCCACTATAAGGTCAAGATAAAAACATTTATTTCTCAAGTGATTGTAACTACAGCACTAATTAAAATCAAACATTCTCATGAACATAACAAAANATAAAAACATTTATTTCTCAAGTGATTGTAACTACAGCACTAATTAAAATCAAACATTCTCATGAACATAACAAAACAAAGTAAACAACACGATACAGCGTTGCCAAAAAATTCTGTACACATTTCTCGTACAAAGCGGTAAAAATTCTTGTACAAACACCAAAAATCTCATGCACCGTGGAAGCAAGGGCTAGGCATAATGCTGAATCTTTTACTTTATGGAATTTTTAAAATGTTAAAGTCATTTTATATTACTGATGAGTACATTTCATAGATGTCCATCTAGTTTCCTGTTATTGTCATGGCAGGAAATTCTCTTACAAATCCACAGTATATCATATCACACATAACTTGATCTATCGTACATGTTGTGAGAGATTTCTCGTTCATTTGGCAGCACTGTGTGACCTTTAGCAAGGAAAGGACATGCAAGCTGCACATACATCTTAATGGTGATGGATCTCTCACAAGTGAATCTTGGGCAATTAACGAATTGCTTCGGCATCAATTTTCTTAAAGATAGTTTAAATTCCATTCAATTCCAGCTTGCAAGTTTAAGTATGGGAATTATAAAAATCCCAGGTATTTTGAGAAAATTCCCTGACAACTCCCGGTTTGTGACCACCCTGGTAACGTATATGCGTTTGGATCACCACCCTGGGGTACACTCTCTTGACTATTTTAGAAGTTATTCCATCACATCCAGGTGCCTTCCTATTGTTAAGCCCCTCCACTATTGTGACAAGTTCTTCTAACTCAAAATATGCAGTATGCAGACTGTTTGGAAAATGTGTCAATTTTCTCTCCTCAAGCAATGTCATTCTTCTTCATGTTCTTGGTTGTCCTGTGGCAGAAGAGCCTGGATGAGTTATTCTGCATTTTCTGCTAACTGATCTTCACTCTTCCTTGGATCCTCAGATTCATCATGACTTGGTTACTCTTAACTTTATCTGCAAGTATTTTATACACTAGCCCCCATGGATCTTCATTCCCTTTTCAGTTACAAAACTTCTTAATGGGACACCAGAGTTGGAAGTTCGTAGTGTTCTGTTACACGTGTCTTGGATAACTTTAGTTAACTCTTATGCTCTTTGGTGCAGATCTTCCAAGAATTCTATTTGGTACCTGTGGAGATCATCCATTAGAATCTTATTGAATCTCTTCCAATCTGCAACACTATGAATGCATCTTGTTTGAGACACGTCCCCATCTTCATTGGGACTAGGCGTATAGTTTAAATTGTTCATTATTAACCAATGATCACTTAACGAGTCCTCAGTTACTCTCCAATTCATAATCAGTCTGGCTGCCTGTCTTGATGTCAGAGACATATACAGGAAAGATTCTGTATTGTGAGCAGAGGAAACATACGTGTGGAGGGATCCAGGTTCTTATATGACATAGAGGTAATTTGCCAGTAAGTAGCAATCTGTCGTCTGAGAAAGGGGAATTCCACTGCCCAGATTTGGCATCAACATCAGCACAGATTATCAAGTGTTCCCTACCCAGTACGCCAATCCATTTGTGCCACTTCTCAAAATGGACTATTGGATCATCCAAGTGCTGGCAGTAGGAACTGCCAAAATATATACAAGTTGTTTCCAATTCTAAACAAACACAGACGTGACGACTGTTCTACAAATTGCCCATTATCTTTATATTACAATTATTTCTCACCCAGCTAGCTGACATTGGGTTGTCAACAAATGTGATAACTGTCCCTGGCAATCCAATCACTTGTCCATGTAAGGCATAAGGTTCTTTCATTAATATGATATTGAGATTCCTTTCATTAGCAAAGATCAGTACTTCAGCAGTTGCAAACCGCAGATCTTTGCAGGTTGATATGTCCCACATTATTTTCATTGGAGAAGTCATTGCACTCCATTGTGCCCTTTCCCACATGTGGAGAATATTTTCATACTTTTACAATGTTTGCTCTGAAGCCCATATTGTTGGCACTATAGAACCTCATTGGAACTAGAAAATCTCCGACCTTGCAGGCTGCATAACCAATATAAATTGTTTCTTGGGTGATCGTTAAATTCCTGTACTTACACGGACTGTCTAAAACATTACTGACATCCTTCCAGTCCGCAGTTGGAGTGACCTCTCTCCTTTGAGAAATTTCTTTCACGATTCCATTTTCTTCCAAGTGTTGCATCCAGATTCTTGCTAACAATTCCTCATTGTCTTCTTTCCTTGGGCCACTGTAAATTATTACTTTTGGGCACTTTTTCCTGGGTTCCTCCAAACTAAGTCCCACTGACTTCAATTCTTAACTTGCCCATTATTTTACTGATTGTGGCTTTGTCACCTACCTCTATGAGAACTCATCCACAAATTACTTTCTGGAAATTCCTCACCTTCCAGCCCTCTTCAAACAGGTTCATTATTTCCTGGATATCTTTTGTGTTTCTTCCCTACTTTGCCCCTCTTTCTCTGGATATGCCAATATCATTTTCTTAGGTGGTTTTGACTCCTGTGTAATCTTCCTCACCGCCTTTGTCACTTGGGAAGAGATAGGTTTTCGTTTATTATTTGGTTTGTCTATTTGTTTGGTTCTTGCTCAGTTTTTGTAGAAACGTACTAATATACACCCTAACTAGCTCTCTAAATACATTGCAGACACTGACGTGGTGTAATAACTGGGGCAGCATGGCAAGTACTGTGGCTTAGGATGCTGAAGGAATGCAGGCCAGCTCAGCTTTGACGCTATGGAAGGCACTTCTTGTCCAGTTTTACTCCAGAGGAAGAGAGAGAACTGGAGGTGATGGTCGCTGCAGATCAAACAACATTTATGTGGCCGGGAACTCAATACATAGATGTTGTGAAGGTCTGGGGGCGTGCAGGGGACTCGGCATGGATGGCCATCCCCACTTCGCCAGTGCAACGCAGACAGGCTGCATGTGAAAGGAGGATGGCAGTGGGTGGTTTTCTCCAGTCAGCTGTGTGTGTACCCCGGGAAGTAGGCTAGGGCGGTGGTATCGACATTCAGTTAGGGGCAAGTCTCCTTTGCCTTTCCTTCCCATGCCAACTGCACTGACGTCTGGTTAATTTGGATTGAAGCAAGTGAATCTCACAGGAGAGCTTACATTACATTTACACAATTCTATGGCCTGCACAGTCACCTGATTTCTTGCCCACTGAACATTTCTGGGGCCAGTTGGGTAGCCAGCTTCCCCCACGACAAAATGCTCAGGAGTTTGAGCATAATCTGCAACATCTGCGAGGGAATCTGCCGCAGGATAACACGTACAATGTTTGTTCGGTTCCATGCCCAGTTGCAGTAATGCATGTATACAGACACAGGGAGTCCAACAAAGTAATACAGGCTCCCTTCTCTTGATACAGGTAGGTGGAAGTATGGAACTACTTCCTGATGCAATGATACTGCTATCATATCTTTGTTTTGCATTATCATCACACTAAAAACATTTCATCTTATAAAACAGCTCCTTTTTGCAGTAACATGAATTACAGAAGTGTAACCCTTCATGCTGTGCATGTTCTCAGGATTATTAGAAATTTAATTATTGATGAAAGCGATTGTATTTACGATTCACAAAGCAGAAACTTTACTGGATTTTAAGCACCATATATTTTATCAATTGAGGTTAAAATGGTTACCAATTAATCAGTATAAAAATTTTCTAGCTTTCACAGAAAGTAGCTGAATATTATACCCAGTTGGAACAGTACAGACAATTATTGAATATTTGGAATGTATCCTTCAGCGCAAAAGCCTAAATGGTAATCATACTTTCAGAATTTAGAATTTTAATGAATTTGCAAATAAATCCTGAATTGTTACCACTCCATATTTCACTGCAAAAAGTTATATGTAAAATATCCTGAAAGGTAACCATTCTGACAGGATACTTTGTAGCTTCCCCGCAGTGCCACACAGCACACCGGACTCTGTTTAAGAATTCCGGTGTTTACGTACATAACTTCCACGAGAGTAGCAATGCTGCTCTGTTATTATCATCAGATCCCAACCAATAACCAGTGTGATGACATTTTATACGGGTGAAGAGAGTGAGATATGAACAGTGCTTAAAAGCAGACGCCTTCACTGAAAATTAATATGAAGGTGGTGCCAATGAAGAAGGTATAGAATTTAATGGGAGTATCCAAGAAANGACGCCTTCACTGAAAATTAATATGAAGGTGGTGCCAATGAAGAAGGTATAGAATTTAATGGGAGTATCCAAGAAAACCCAACCATATTTCGCAATTCAAAATCCCAGGGTAACTCCGGTGGAACTTGAACTCACTTAGCTGTGGTAGAAGATGCTTTGTCTGACCACTACACCATCATGGCCACGTGCAATTTAAAGGCTTGGTCTTTGCATGCAGTTAGTGGCTATGTATACAGTCGTTTGTGATGAGCGTAGATCTCCAGTCACTGAGGAGTCCTTCCCAAAGAGTGGTTCAAGTGTTGAGCCGTGAAAACATTCCCGTGATATCCTCCCGAAGACACATCAGAAGCTGGATAGTACCCTGGCCACACCACATGCATACTGAGTACGAGGGTCTCGGTACTTGCGAGAGGGTGCAAATGTGCACATTTGTGTATCGGATCGAGGCTTTGAGTACGGTCGAAACAGAGGGGAACTGTGTCGACAAGGCGTGATCTCCTTCCACCACTGATTGGGTGGTTGAGGTGAAATACAAATATGTATCTAGGGAGTGGGGCACATTATGCCAGCCTCTTGGGAGCTGTTATGTCNGGTGGTTGAGGTGAAATACAAATATGTATCTAGGGAGTGGGGCACATTATGCCAGCCTCTTGGGAGCTGTTATGTCAGAGTGCAGCACCTTGCTGCCAGCCACCTGCTACGAGAGTAAACCCAGCCTCCCGCTCTCACCTGCAGCTGTCTTCCCATCCATCCATCCAGCACCACGCTCATCCCTAGCTCTCAAAGTGTTCACATTCAGTTTTACCGGCAGATCTGCCTATTGTGGTGTTTCACACACATGTTCCTGTCTACGGTACTTCCAGCGCCCATACCTCAAGCATTATGTTANATTTACACAATTCTATGGCCTGCACAGTCACCTGATTTCTTGCCCACTGAACATTTCTGGGGCCAGTTGGGTAGCCAGCTTCCCCCACGACAAAATGCTCAGGAGTTTGAGCATAATCTGCAACATCTGCGAGGGAATCTGCCGCAGGATAACACGTACAANCACGACAAAATGCTCAGGAGTTTGAGCATAATCTGCAACATCTGCGAGGGAATCTGCCGCAGGATAACACGTACATTGTTTGTTCGGTTCCATGCCCAGTTGCAGTAATGCATGTATACACACACAGGAAGTCCAACAAAGTAATACAGGCTCCCTTCTCTTGATACAGGTAGGTGGAAGTATGGAACTACTTCCTGATGCAATGATACCGCAATCATATCTTTGCTTTGCATTATCATCACGCTAAAAACATTTCATCTTATAAAACAGCTCCTTTTTGCAGCAACATGAAACACAGAAGTGTAAACCTTCACGATGTGCATGTTCTCAGGATTTTTAGAAATTTAATTATTGATGAAAGCCATTATATTTACCATTCACAAAGCAGAAACTTTACTGGATTTTAAGCACCATATATTTTATCAATTGAGGTTAAAATGGTTACCAATTAATCAGTATAACATTTTTCTAACTTTCACAGACAGTAACTGAATAATACCCAGTTGGAACAGTACAGACAATTATTGAATATTTGGAATGTATCCATCAGCGCAAAAGCCTAAATGGTAATCATACTTTCAGAATTTAGAATTTTAATGAATTTGCAAATAAATCCTGAATTGTTACCATTCCATATTTCACTGCAAAAAGTTATATGTAAAATATCCTGAAAGGTAACCATTCTGACAGGATACTTTGTAGCTTCCCCGCAGTGCCACACAGCACACCGGACTCTGTTTAAGAATTCCGGTGTTTACGTACATAACTTCCACGAGAGTAGCAATGCTGCTCTGTTATTATCATCAGATCCCAACCAACAACCAGTGTGATGACATTTTATACGGGTGAAGAGAGTGAGATATGAACAGTGCTTAAAAGCTGACGCCTTCACTGAAAATTAATATGAAGGTGGTGCCAATGAAGAAGGTATAGAATTTAATGGGAGTATCCAAGAAAACCCAACCATATTTCGCAATTCAAAATCCCAGGGTAACTCCGGTGGAACTTGAACTCACTTAGCTGTGGTAGAAGATGCTTTGTCTGACCACTACACCATCATGGCCACGTGCAATTTAAAGGCTTGGTCTTTGCATGCAGTTAGTGGCTATGTATACAGTCGTTTGTGATGAGCGTAGATCTCCAGTCACTGAGGAGTCCTTCCCAAAGAGTGGTTCAAGTGTTGAGCCGTGAAAACATTCCCGTGATATCCTCCCGAAGACACATCAGAAGCTGGATAGTACCCTGGCCACACCACATGCATACTGAGTACGAGGGTCTCGGTACTTGCGAGAGGGTGCAAATGTGCACATTTGTGTATCGGATCGAGGCTTTGAGTACGGTCGAAACAGAGGGGAACTGTGTCGACAAGGCGTGATCTCCTTCCACCACTGATTGGGTGGTTGAGGTGAAATACAAATATGTATCTAGGGAGTGGGGCACATTATGCCAGCCTCTTGGGAGCTGTTATGTCCGAGTGCAGCAGCTTGCAGCCAGCCACCTGCTACGAGAGTAAACCCAGCACCCACTGTCTTCCCATCCATCCATCCAGCACCACGCTCATCCACAGCTCTCAAAGTGTTCACATTCAGTTTTACCGGCAGCTCTGCCTATTGTGGTGTTTCACACACATGTTCCTGTCTACGGTACTTCCAGCGCCCATACCTCAAGCATTATGTTATAACCGTTCATGGGCAATACCACAAGGTGCAAAGGCAGAAGTGTCAATAAGGACTATTATTAAAATTTATTAACTTTATCTCATGTGAGTCACAGTTAATGATATTGTGAATGGTCTCCCCAACAATAAATTATCTATAAAAGAATACAGCTCACCTACAACACGTGTGGTTTAAGTTTCATTTGACATCATGGTATTCAATTATCTGTTACAAAACAAGAGAAGTTATAACTGCAAGAAAACCTTAAGAAAGACAACTTACATTAATACTAACTGGTAACACTTATACTCAGAAATAATAAATACAACTAAGTGTACATTTATGAGTCTAATATTAAAGGTTTATGAAATATTCAAAACCTACACCATACCACTGCGCAATACCAACTTGTGGTTGACAGAACAGGTGTGAATTCCACTGCGCAGTATCATGAAAATATTGATGGCTGATGGGAAAATATAAAAAAACATACATGTTGCTTAAATCTATTTTTAAGGATGGCAGACATTCAAAAACATAAAGGTGTGTAATAATTTTATTAATGAAAACCCAGAAATGGCATGATATTTAGCAACAATAAATGTTGGGTCACTTCATGCCAAATCACCTCATTTTATAGTTGACAGTGCTGTCATATTCTGCCACTGGTTAATAACATTTGCTCCTAAAATATTAATCAATAATTAATGTACCTTTTTAATGCTGGGTAAAAGTGGCAGGTGTTAAAAAAATGTACATACAAACGAAAGCATAGCATTGTCACATGTGTAGAAATTAATTTAAAATAAAAAACCACATCATGAATTGATGGATGTCTCCCAATGTATTTTAAATACAAACATGAGGTTTACAAAATGAGTTGGTGTCAGCAAAACTTTTATAAAAAAAAAAAGGTAATGAATAACAAACAAGAAAAAAAGAGGGGCTCCCTAACAAAATGTGATTACAATTTAGAATAAAAACATGATGACCGAAGAACTTGGCTAGGAAAAAACAAATTGAGTACATTGTCAAAAGTCCATTAGACAGGGTACTTAGTTGCAGATGCATAAATGGATAAATTTGGTGAAGTTCAACATTACAGTCCAGAGTAGTGAGTTAATAAGCGCAGCATCTAGTGTTAAATCAACTTGAATATTGAAAAATGCTGAAAAACCAAAACTAACCAAAATAAAAAAACTAAGGAATCAAAATACTGCTAGTGGCATGATGGCGAGCCGAGCTGAAGTTCACAGAAATATACCAACCAGTTGTATTACTTGGACCTCAGCAAAAAGTAAAAAATAATAATCTAATAACCAACCTTTAATACCATGAATCACACAAATGAAAACTTCAATCACAGAATCATTTACCCCAAGAGATAGAGATAGAACTTCAACACAGCAACATCACGAATCTCACTTTCACTAATGCACTATTAAATAATTTGCTGTAAAAGTAGCTAAACTACATAACAAATAGATTTAAAAGAAAACAAAAATTGTACCATCAACTACATCCGGAATGATTACAAGTCCGTCAATCGCACGCTACATAAGTTAAGTCTCTGGTCAGTGCAAAAACTGAAGGTAGATAACTGCAGCCAATCATAAGCTACATAAGTTAAGTGTCTAGTCAGTGCAACAACTGAAGGCAGATAACTGCAGCCAATCACAAGCTACATAAGTCTAGTGTCTAGTCAGTGCAACAACTGAAGGCAGATAACGGCAGCTAATCACACTTGGTACAGCACAGCTTCACTTTAGTGCATGCCTCGAAGATGGCACTCACATGCAGAAACGACAGCCCNAATCACACTTGGTACAGCACAGCTTCACTTTAGTGCATGCCTCGAAGATGGCACTCACATGCAGAAACGACAGCCCCAAGACATTTCCTCTGTAAGATCATGCACGGGGTTTTGTTGATGCATCTGGAAACACTTTCTGCATGCATGACGGGTAACATCGAGAGTACAGTGCGTGGAATAGGCGCTGAAAGGTAATGTGAGAGGTGTCAGCTTACATCCGGTTAAACAAGTACGTAGGCTTTGCTGCAGGCAGAAGAAAGACCAACGCGCCAGCCAGGATCTTGAGCCAACCTAACTCTATAGAGCATTGAGCAACGGTATGTGAATATAGGCTTCCCTTAGTAACAGTTTTAATAAATGAAATTCACCAAATTATGCCTCTAATAAATATTTCTACCTTTATAAAAATATTATTTCCAAAATCAATAAGCATTAGTATAACAAAATTGTTAAAATTAATCATGAATACTGGGAAAATTATCAAAGATTTTAAACAGCNTCAATAAGCATTAGTATAACAAAATTGTTAAAATTAATCATGAATACTGGGAAAATTATCAAAGATTTTAAACAGTAGAAACTGCCCTGCTGAATGTAATTGCTAGGGCGTTTCTCCTCATATTTACTTACACTTGAACAAAACCAGCAACTCAAAACAATGATCAAATTATAGTAATTACCAAAGTGTACAAAACATATCAGTATGCAAGCACAAACACAAGATAAACATTTATTATGCTTAATATTAAAGTAAGGTACCCCTCAAACTAAGGAACATTATGAGTATAGTCTTAAATTTAACCATATAACATATTACCTAGCATTTTTAAAGAAGAAAAGAACTCCACACTATTGATTTTAATTTTGTATATCAAAAGTTAGGCTGAGAACTAAGGTTGAAAAGAAAGAGGTCATGTATGGTTGCCAGCGTGGGTGAAAATTGTCACGCTCTGACGATGTATCTTCCTCGTGAGCTGGTAGTAATCTGTTAGCGGGCGGCAGGCACTCACAGCTAATGTCGCCACGTTCCCCACCCCCACTCCTCACACCAGGGTGCCAAAAACCTAACCAAATAAGGGCATGGCATAATACAGAACCTCGTCGCAACCACTTTCCCACGCTAGCTGAACTGTGTAGAAGTGAAACAATCAAATTTCTAGAACATTCTCGAAAGGAAAAAAATTCTAAGATTGTGGTAATAAACCTCAGACTGCTGACACAACCTTAACTGCGACTTCAGCAAAAGGAAACGTAAGACAGATAAACATGCTAAAATGGCAGAAACATCAAATACTGATAAACATTAATAATTCCTCGCAAAACAAAAGAAAATCAACCAAATGTTACAATTAAATTACTATAAAGTGCATCATTACAAATATAAATAAAAAACAACAGCATTGATAAAATAAACAATATATATTTAATACACAGTAAAGATAAGAAATAAAACTATTTTTAAAAAAATTCAACAGAATAAGGTACAACTACATTAATAAATTTCTTAAGATATTTTATACAAATAGTAAGGTTCTTTGTATTAAGAATTATTATTATTAAATGATTCAGTACCTTATATTTCATAAAATATGGATAACTTGTAAACCACAAATATTTAACAATGTAATTAACTTTTAAGTATTATATATTTGATCAAATGAAACTCTAACTTGCCATCTTCAATAACTTGTAATATTTATTTTGTATTCAATATGAATTAAAAACAGTGAGAGCAGCGATGTGTAGGCAATGGCTAGTAAGAAATATTTCACACTTAAAATGTTATAACGTAGTTTTTTGGTATGATATTTGTAAATTAAATATTTTTTTATTGAAATATTGAAATAATTAAGTAGCACAAAAGGAAACATATTTCATTTATTACTGTTAAAAGTATCAGCTCAAAATACGGTGCATAGGCCCTAGTAACCTGGTGTTTTTTTCTCGTCCGGGGAAGAAACTTGAATAAGCGAAGCAGAGCTTGTTGCTTTCTCTCTCTTCCTCTCTCTTAAAGTTTCACAGCAATAATACATGTTTTCAATTTTAATATATTTTACACTTATTACAAGAAAATAATGGTGTTTGAATTTGTGATTTTAAATTGAAACAAAATTTTAATGTTTGGATACTTATAGCGGGACAGTTACAAGTTGGAAGAAGTTTCAACATGAAATGGCATTTTGCATTTTGTTGAATAAGGCGTTAATTTTTCTTCCTGTGAAAAATACAGTAATACCCCGACTTACCCTAATCCGTTTTACGTGAATTCGGAGATACGCGGTTTTTCTTTTTGAGCGCAGCGCGCCTCGGCTCTCTCACCCCGCCCAGTCAGTGTTTGGTTTACGACAGGTTCGAAAGTGTTTTGCGTGGAATTGTTTTACGTACGCAGTGCATTTTATTGTTAAATCTAATTATGTCATCCAAAAGAACAAAAAATGAGTCATTTGAATCAAACAAGAAAATAAAATCACTATCTTTGGAGTGTAAACTGAATATTATCAAAGAGTTTGAAGCAAAAATTAAAATTTGTGAATTGGCAAAGAAATTTGACCTACCGGAATCAACAGTCCGAACGATTATAAAAGGTAAAGAAAAAGTTGTGGAAGCTGTGAAAGATTCTCAATCTTTGAATTCAAGCATCATTCGCAAACGTCATGGTATTATCGCTCAGATGGAAACATTGTTAAAATTATGGTGTGATAATCAAGTACGAGTGAAAAATTGTCCTGTTGATCAAAACACGGTGTGCTCTCAAGTTAAGCAGATTTTTGAGAGACTAAGAGAAGAAGCTGGGGAGGCGGCCAAAGATGAAATGTTTAAAGCTAGTAACGGCTGGTTCTGCCGATTCAAAAGTCGTTGTAATTGGCATAGCATCGCAGAGAGTGGAGAGGCGGCAAGCGCTGATAAAGAAGCTGCATCTTTCTATCCAGAAAAACTCAAGACAATCATAGAAGAAGGTGGCTACACTAGCCAAACCATATTCAACGTAGACGAAACCGGTCTTTTTTGGAAGAAAATGCCTAAAAGAACTTTTATCGCGCGTGAAGAGAAAACCTTTCCAGGTTTTAAAGCCGCCAAAGATCGATTGACAGTGATGGTTGGTGCGAATGCAGCTGGTGATTGTAAATTGAAACCTCTCTTAGTTTATCGCTCAGAAAATCCAAGAGCCTTAAAAAATAAATCTAAAGCTGGTTTGCCCGTCATTTGGAAGTCTAATGCGAAAGCTTGGGTGACAGGTTCTCTTTTTGAAGACTGGTTTGGCCATCATTTTATTCCTGAAGTCGAACGTTATTGCCAATTAAAAGAAATCCCATTTAAAGTGATGCTAATAATTGACAATGCACCAGGTCACCCTCCTGCTACTCTAATTAATTTCGACCCACGGGTGAAAGTTGTATTTTTGCCACCAAACACCACCAGCTTGCTTCAACCGATGGACCAGGGAGTCATTAAAACATTTAAAGCTTACTACACAAGACGATCGTTTGCGCATCTACATGAAGCTATGCGACAAGACAACGAGCTTTCTGTCAAAGACTTTTGGAAGCAATACAATGTTTTAGATGCTGTTAGAATTGTTGGACAATCTTGCAATGAGATTTCACAAAAAACTTTCAATTGCGTCTGGAAAAAACTGTGTCCATTCTTTTTCACCACCGAAACCCAAGGAGAATCAGCGCCAGATCTTGAACAAATCGATAGTGTAATTGAAGAAGTGGTCGATATTGCCAAACAATTAAATTTAGAGGTGGATGGTGCTGACGTTCAAGAATTGCTGGATTCACACAATCAAGAGCTGACAATTGACGAGCTTATAGAAATGCGTGAGCATGAGCAAGACATTGAACAAACTGATTCGTTAGACCAAGTTGAATCGAAAAATCAAATGACGATTGCAAACTTAACAGAAGGCTTCAGTTCAATTGAAAAGGGGTTACAAATTTTAGAAAAAATAGACAATGAAGTGCGCACTTCTACTACAAAATGGGGAATAAAAAAGTTATTGGCGTGCTACGAGGAAATTTTGCGTGAAAAGAAGAAAAATTTAACTTGTCAGGCGACAATGTTAGAATATATGAAGACTTCTACGTCAAAATAACTTCGGTTAACGTTTTTTTTATTCATAACAAAGTAAATTTTTTTTATTATCTAACATTTTATTAAACATTTTTTTTCCAAATTATTGTTTTCTTTAGATTCTGGTCCCAATTAAACATAATTTATATGTATTTATATGCAAAATTGAACCCAGACTTACACGAATTCGACTTACACGGTTAACGCTCGGTCCCACCTATCGCGTAAGTCCGGGGTATTACTGTACTTAAAATTATCACATCAAGTTTGTACACATTGTGTTTTTTCAACCTATTCAGGCACGTTACAAAGTTGTGATAAATGTTTTTTCCATGAAAGAAATATATATATTATAACGTGTGTCTTGTCAGTTGCGATGCGAATCATGTTTATTAAATTTAAATGGTCATTGTTGTGTTTGCGTCGTGGCTGTTAACGCTGGTCCAGTGTGTGCAAAAGCAAATATTGGATGTGCAAGAATTATACGTTTTAACAGTATAACTAAATATATTATTTGAAAGTCACATTTGTTTATTTACCACAACTTTGTAATTGTACCTTAGATGTATGTAGCATAATAGTGTAACATGCCTACGTTTCTATGAATCAAATGTTTGCTACAGTCGCAACAAATTCCTAAATCCCAGCCAGAAAGTGTTAAAAAAATTAATTTAATAAACGTAGTAAAAACTCACAATGTAAATATATATGAGCGGAATAAAAGCTACGGTATTTGTGTGCATGTTCACCACTATCTTTTAAGTTTGTTGCTGATATGTACAAAATATAAGCAACACGAGTTGCATGCTTGAATTTACTTTCTTTTCAATGGAGTGGTTGCTTCTTGTTTTAATTTTTATTCCGATTGAAGCTGTCCTTTTAACAAAATAACCCAACACACATAAATAACAAGAGCATAAAAACTACAGTTCTTTTCCCGGCAGTTGTAACAGGGTTAAAACAGTCGTGGCAAAATATTAACGGTGTATTATGTGTAATGTGCTAAATCAAGAATAACAGAAATATACTAACAAAATTTAAAATAACAATCATAAGAACTATAATCAATACAGACATTGTTAAAAAGTCATAAAGCTGATATAAATATGGTTATAGGCATAAATTGTGAACATTTATATACAATGCTTTTTATATATGCCAGTATTCTTTGAACACCTGAAAACNGGTTATAGGCATAAATTGTGAACATTTATATACAATGCTTTTTATATATGCCAGTATTCTTTGAACACCTGAAAACAGTAAAGAAATCATTTGACAGTTTAAATGTAGAAGTCACATGGCAGTGTGTGTGTTTACATGTAGCGGAAGGATACGTAATCCATAACCAAAAGTAGAACTTAAGCAGGGCATCAATGAAGTGCGAGTAGTTTGCTGTAAACATGACATCAACATGTACTCACATGTAGTTCATCTTTTAGCTCTTCTTTTATAGTCGGGAAAGTAATTTCACAAGGCTCTTGCTTAACTGGGTTTACCCCAATACACACTTCTTCATTCATCACCTGGAAAGATTCATAAAATATTCCTGTAATGNTTGCTTAACTGGGTTTACCCCAATACACACTTCTTCATTCATCACCTGGAAAGATTCATAAAATATTCCTGTAATATACACACACTTCCATACATGCACAAGATAGAACATTAGATTGGCACCTGACTTTTGTGAGGGAGAGGTCACACTAATCTACACTAAACTTAAATAGACAAACGCCACATACACCATGACTTAGCCAGAAACTCAACTGAGGATTTCGTAGTGTGAAGGCGTCGTCGGCCACGNCCACGATATTCACCTCAAATAGCTGCAAAGGTGCCACGTTACATCTTTCTTATTGTGAAATGCAATATGATACTTGGTCATCATCTCCTCTTGTGTCGTGTGCATCTGAGAAGTGCGAAGGAAAGCCAGTCAATCTGCTCCCAGCAACATATTCAGCAATACTATAAGCATATGCCATACGTTGTGTGCCATGCAAAGGGCATTTCACGGCACAGCAACTGGTCATTGTTACGAATATCTTCTTTGCCAAAAGAAAAACTCAGAAAATGGTATGCATCGACATTATTAATCTCACAGAACACAAATTTAATTGGGGCAGAGGTCAGAGCACAAATTTTCAAAAAAATAGTTGATTTAGTAAATACAGGTTATAAAAAAGTGATTAATTTAATCACTTATTTTCAATGATTTATATTAGAAGAAAATTTCTTTAAATTATTTAAATTTTTTAAGCACTACTAACAATAAAGANAAATTTCTTTAAATTATTTAAATTTTTTAAGCACTACTAACAATAAAGAAGTTATAAGATATTACAATGGAAAGAAAGGAACCAAAATTGAAAATACACAAGTAAGACTATACAGTACTATATTTTGCAAAGTGACCATAAAAGGCTGCTTATGAGCAGTAACATATTTAAGAAGCTCGTAAGGGAGATTTACCTTAAAGAACTGAAGCAAGAGATGTCTACAGCAGTGGCCGTGCTCCCTGGCTCTAGCACTCACTACATTTTCATACATTTTGCAGATTATTTCATTTAATCAAAGTTTCAAATATGAAGTATTATCGACTTAAAGTTGAAGCTATTCTCCTTTAGCCATGCAATATTACTTGGTTAGAGCTCAATTTTGTTGCCAGAGCCGTAAAGAAACACTGGAATTTCTCCCTATCTGCGCCTTCTCTGTGCTCTACTGAGGCCGACCACGGCTGCCGCTCCTCTAGCCAGTCCTTCGCGTTGGACGGAGCCGTAAAGAAACACTGGAATTTCTCCCTTATCTGCGCCTCCTGTGTACTCCCCAGCTTCTGCACGTAGGCAGGAAACATNTAAAGAAACACTGGAATTTCTCCCTTATCTGCGCCTCCTGTGTACTCCCCAGCTTCTGCACGTAGGCAGGAAACATTCAACAGTGCTGGGTGCTCGCTTCGCGTGGCTAGAAAAAAATTCAAACTAAACTCGTCACTAAAAAACAATGAACTCTAATAATTTCAAAATTTTACTGACAAATTTGTTATTTTTTCTAACCATCACACAATGAATCTTTTCTTTACTGAATATATTTTCAATGTCAAAAAATTGTAATAAACAGTCTGTTTTGATTTCTTTTTCTGGATGTGCACATGAAAGAAAGTAGCCAGCAAGAAGCTTTTTTGTTTTAAAAGACAGCTGGGTGATAAGCCTTTGAAATGTAAAATAAACATTTTCAACCATTACTTCTCGTGATTTCCTTGTTACGGTGTGTATAACTTCAAAAATATTTCAACCGTACACGAGAGCGGCAGCTAAAAACTTTTCTGCTTTCTGTTATCTTCATTACACTTCTCTAATACTGTATCTGCATAGAGTTCAAATAATATTGCTAATTATTAGTTTACAGATGTTGTAATGACGCAATATATTAATTATCAGGATTTGAAATTAAGGCCGTGGGAAATTAAAGTCGTGGGAGTTCGTTTATCATGGTATAACATTTATCAGGCATACNGGATTTGAAATTAAGGCCGTGGGAAATTAAAGTCGTGGGAGTTCGTTTATCATGGTATAACATTTATCAGGCATACGTGCATCAGTGATAGAAGCTGCATCGACAGTTTTTGTTCTGGAAGCTTCGGATTATCTGTTACCTATGATGCAGTTCGGCTGGCGTGGGAAAGTGGTTGACCGGCCCACGCCATGCCTTTATCTGTGGAGAGGCGGGGGCGGTAGGCACGCAGCGACAAATACTTGTGTGCCTATTGCCGGATAGCAGTAGACATAGTTTGCTAGGTTGTCATTTCACGAACAGTAATAATATGCATGCACTTATTCCTCATTAATTTTGCACATATGATATGGTTAACGGAGATGTTTTCTATATGTTAAAAATTTTAACCCACTATTGATTATAAGAACAATGTTATCCATTTGCATTTGATGAGTGTTAAACTAAATACATGTACTATGTTTTTGCATTGGTTCATGACATTGATCCATTCAGACCGGACAATCATATTTTTTATATAACGAACAGGAGTTATTTTTGGCCAGCACTGTACACTGGCGNGATCCATTCAGACCGGACAATCATATTTTTTATATAACGAACAGGAGTTATTTTTGGCCAGCACTGTACACTGGCAAGGCTCAGTACCCAAGGATTGTCTGCGAGCGTAAAAGATTCATAAAGCGTGCAGAGTGCTACTAGTCTAGGTTGTAATGTTCCGTACTGCTATAGCCGAGCAAGAAGCCTACAGTCCATTGGTTGTGAAAACTAAACAAGTGCCGTGTAGACTACAGCATTCATTACATATGTTTTGTGTGCAACACATGAAACTGTGAATTTACGAGGGTCTGAAAAGTTTTCATTTGTGTTTCATAAACTGAAAAACATTTCTTCATTTTCTTGTACAGCCCCAACAAATGCAGAGTGTATTGATATCGCTACGAGACTCAGGTTCAGAAATATCAAACCCAAGCCGTAGCCTATGTTCTAGAATGAAACAAATGTACATAATTAGTGGATCACTTGTACAGTATTTAATGATTGGCGCAATGCTTGTAGTTTTATATTATTTCGTTTTTGGTTTAATGGTTACTGCAATGGACAGTTGCTTTCATAAAATGTTGATCCACTAGATTTACTTGTAGAATAATAGCAGTATAGAGTTAATAACTCTAAAAGATACAGGTTATAATTAACAAATCCATAGAATTACATTACTGACAGCAAACTAATTATTCATGGATTACTGCAGTTAGGTTTCTTGAGAAAACGCCGAAGAGTATTGCAAAGGTTATAAAAAAACATTCTTCTATAGCTTTTAGGAACGTTAAATAAAAATAATTCTCAAATTCTAGTTTGCATTTAAAATTCACTTATTTGCATTGCATGTCAATGAATGAACTTCTATTATCCTGCATACTCTTACATCTTAGCAAGAAAAACAGTGTGGCGCGAGTTCTGATCATTTTCAGTTCTACTACATCTTTGATGTTTAAACGAGTTTTGAATTTGCTGGCAGAGTATGAAAATTACTCTAATCAGTGCTGACAAATACATAATGTTTCAAATACATTACCAGTCAGTTTTTAGAATGACACTGGGCTTTATCTCTATTATATATTTTAATTCAGTGAAAATGTAGAGTAAAGGGTACTAAATTATATATAATTTCTTTTTGCAATAAAATACACAACCAAAAAATCATCTACACACATTTCAAATCAAAAAATGGGTGTGAAAAATACTACAGCAGGACACAATCACAAATTGCATAAAACCTTTCACCAATAGGTAGAAATAGGCCTGAATAAAAATTGTTCATAATTCTGTGAGCTTTCAAATGGTGTATTTAGAATTTCTGTAAGATAATTATTAGCTGAGATAATAAAATAAAAGTGAACCACTGCACAACAATATTAAATTAAGTTGTCTGTAAAATTAAATTAACTTTTACTGACGACTGTTTATGTATATTGTAACGATACGTACGTTAGGAGGTCCTGTTTTCAATGATGCATGTCTAGAAGGTGTAATGATGCACCTCAAGGTGTTGACGGCTCGCTCAGTGGTAGCAACAAGAGACTCATTAAAAAGGCGCCAATTAAATACCAAATAAAGAAGTCAAGTTCCGGTTTATTTGTTGACTTGTGTATATTAATCAACTAAAAAAGTTCACATATGATCTTCAGGTATGCCGAGTACGAACAGGTTTACAGATAAACGGACAAGTATAGAGCTGCGCCACAGTGATTAATTGATTATCTACGTCTTAACACTTATCATTGCCTGAAGGAAAAACGGAGGCAGCGACCTCTCACACTGGCTGAGAAATAATGAGCAGAATAAAGTTGCTGATGTGGAGGTTATGCGCAACGCCTGACGCGGCCTCCGCGAGTCGCTGCAGAGAGTCTACTGCTGGAGCACTGGGTATCAACTGCTTGACAGCGACAGGCACACTCAGTATTTGTCACGTGCCTATCACCCCTCCTCCCAAAGATAAGGGCACGGCAGCCAACATCTGCCAGCAGCGCCATCCAAACTGCATCCCATCCAAACTGCATCGTTTGTAAAAGATAATCCAACTTCTCGAACAAAACCTGATGACGCAGTCGGAAAGTTTCTNCCATCCAAACTGCATCGTTTGTAAAAGATAATCCAACTTCTCGAACAAAACCTGATGACGCAGTCGGAAAGTTTCTAATCTAATGTTGACGCTTAACAAAATACTACAACTTTCGAAACGGCAAATGTACGCCCGGTAACGATAAACGAACCCCCGTGGCTTTAATTTTGAATCCTGATCAAATATTAAGAAACTTTGCAAAACTAAAGACCATGAACTGCGTATCCCAATAACTAATAACTTGCATCGTTACAATATATACATGAGCCAACCATTCAATCATTAAGTGAACAATTAAATTTCTAAATGTAATATCACACAATGTTGGTATAATCGTGCATTAAAGCCCGTAACAATTTAAAAGTCCTCTATGTCGGAGGCATCGTTGACAACGTTAGTGCACGTCACTACTCGGTTCTTGGCACATAAGACCACACTGCAGTCATGCACGCACACACTCACATATGTTGCTGCAATCACTTTCACACTTACAAGATATCAAGTTCAGGAGCTGGTCCAGGGCTGGAGGAGAGGATGATGTAGGAACAGGTGTGCCACACACACTTCTTAGCTAACCTTATCCATTGAAGTTAGGAGTAGTTGCATGGATGTAGACAAAATAAGGTCATCTTGTTTGTCTGTGAATTCTGGAAAAGTGCACGGATTTCTCCCTGGAGGTTGTCAAGGATATTGGTAAGTTCTCCTAGCAGAGTAGTGGTAATTGCCTGCTGCACCAAGAAATGTGCTCTCAAAGACCTGAAAGGAGAAATGAAAGTCATGTCGAGTACAACATAATATTTATACCTCACTATACATTTCTTAAACCGAATAATAATCGCTAGTAATTAATATTGTAGTATACTGGCTAAGAGGTTTCCTTGAAAATCATGACCATTTCTTTGCCGATATTAATTTTGTTATAACGCAAAACTCATGTAATTGCTTATTAAATTCATTGGTTTGGGTGACAGTGCTGTTTGCAGCTGAATTTTTGCAAATATGTTACTTTTATTATATTTGATAGGCCCTACTATACAAATCATATAGCCATTGCATTAGGGAGGTGCAGAAATTGCTGCCCATCTACCACTTAACCAGAGTATGTCCATCGCCAGCGCTCAAGCTACAGAATTTATAGGTACTAAACGGAGCTGCTTAATTTCAATGTCCTTCAAACCGGATGAAATAGGCTTCTTGAGAAAGGAAATGTCGCATCTCCCTACTGCAGCGATCTCACTTGCTTTTGGTGTTTCACTAATGCGTGGAATGGAACTAACNAGGAAATGTCGCATCTCCCTACTGCAGCGATCTCACTTGCTTTTGGTGTTTCACTAATGCGTGGAATGGAACTAACATAATATGCAACAGCAAGAGTTGTGCATCTGATTGTGGCCATCTAATGTGTTTATGTTGATATCTGCATCACCAAAACCAAACTGAGTAGCACTATGAACATCTGAATTCTTCTGATACAGTACTGACTGCTCATAGCTGTGAACATCTAGCAGTCCAACAAGCAGATTGGAAACATGACGACTATGACGGTACAAACCAACAGAAATAAGTACAGGAAAGAGAGATGACCGAGATCTACATGCTGCTCTCAATGCTTGTCCTATGGCGATCCATTTCCTTCTTAAGCTGTTTGAGTCAGGATTATGAGATGATATAATAGTTTCCAAAATAGAATACAGTCTGTCAGGAAAGATACTGTTACCTGACAGATAAGTACGGCCTGCTGCAGCATACGTAGTACAGTCATAATACAAGGAGCGAATATCCTCTTTCAGTAATTCTGCAGCAGTTTTCACAATACATAGGCGCTCCTCAGTCGAAGAACTTTTACGGTCAGAATACCACTTATGATGTAGAAGCTGATCAGCTGTTCCCTCGTAATTAACTACTGACGACCTACCAGGAAGATCTGTGATCACAACCCCATTGCCATTGTGTGATTTCAGCTTTTCTTTCATATAATTGCAACTGTATGAACAAGAATGTGTGGATGACGACTGCATAAGTATAACAAGGTCATCTAGCAGGAACAGACATTTATCACTTCTTTCCGTAAATTCTTTTAGTCTGCAGAAGGCTTCTTTTTTATTCTTATCTTCTGGTCCACCTCGTCTCTCAATGTCTCCATCACTGGTACCAGAAGAAAAGACCAGCAAATTGATGTGTTTATGATATTTGGCTTTCGCAGTGACAAGATCCTGTACACTGTCTATTTGAGCTTGCACAATACTACCCCAATGGTCACTTCGCTATTCAGCCCTTAATTTAAAAGTACTACTGAAACTTAAGAGTTTACACTTCATGTATATATTTTCTGTACAACACTTCTTTCTTGATTTCCTCTCTCACTTACGCTTCCTCACCGCATAATACACAAATCCCTCTTAAAGTTAAACATTGGTAATGTAGAACGCAATGTTAGTTTGTTCAACGCAACATCATTTACATAATTTCTTCCTTTTCTACACTACTTTCTTTCTCTATTGTACTTTTTCTGGTATAACTTTTTCGACACAAATAAAATAAAATCTTGTCATATCCACGCTCTTGCCTAGCAGCTACAAGGCGACGCATGCCTCTCGTAACCACCACAGAATGTCCGCCATTATTAACAACATCATCACATATAAAGCACTTCTCACGCATCCTAACGCCACGCTGATAGTACACGATAGTAAGCCGCCGAGTCTCAGGGATTATGTTACTTCTAAAATTCACACAGTGGAAAACGTACAAAACTGGTACCACACAGGTTAGTAATTCACTTCTCACAGCAATACAATAACGTACGACGATGTAAAACACCTGGCGCACAGTGGCATGCTCAGACCTGTTCCCTCAAACAACTGAACTCTGAATCATCACTGCATTTTTACTACCACTAACTAGAAAAGTACAGCTGTAGGATTTATAACCCATTTTTGATTCGAAATGGGTTTCCAACAGCTGAAATATTGCTCACTGCAAATAAAGCCCTACATTTGATGATAAAAAAACCTTCAAATTTGTTAGCTATAAATGTACAAGGCTATTAGCAAACCCGTTTTTCAGGCAGGGGCAAAATACACAATTTATTTTCATAATGATAATACTTTTGTATTTGGGTTTCATTAAAAGTTTTACTTAGAATCAGGTTTTCCTCACCAGGAGCTTATCACTAGCTTTCCGTATTTCTGATTGGGCCGTCTGCACTCTGTCCCTGTTGCTGTTATGGGATCTACTTTTGTCAGAATGTATCCAGAAGCCGCTGTTAGAATATCTGGATGCCTTGGATATGTGAAAGATGGAGAAGGTCTATGAGGGGCCAGGAAAGGATAATTATCCCGAGTAGCTGCTTTTCTGAAGGAAACGTCCTACACCAACAAAAGTAGCATTAATGGGTTCTGCACAGCTTTCCTTATTCACATTCAGGAGGGCGTAGTTTTAAAATAAATAGAATGTATTAAATAAAAGAGTTAAAAGTATGAGCAGCCCGCTGCTTTGTTTACTTCGGACGCCATGATTTTTGGTGAAGTAATGCATTAGTAACATGAACAAATGTGCATTGTACCGTCACCTTATTGGCTGTGATCTGTAGACGTCATCGTCACTGAATTTTACGTGGAAGTTGAGATGCCAATAGTTGCATTTGAGACGCGAGACAGTGCGGTCGTGTAGTTGTGGTCGTAAGTTGTGGCATCCGAATCCGACCTTGCGAAGGCTTGTGATTTAAGAATGGAGGGTGCAAGAACGAGTGCTTCTGTGCGTAATATTCACCTATGTGGCGGGTGTTACTTGGATGTTTTAGCAGATCGTGGTGTTTTGTCGATTGAGGTAAGATGCACTGCAGTTGGGTCGAGGACAATGTAATAACACTCGCCGCCTACCTAGGTGAGTTGATTCATAGTCTTCCGGTGTGTTTAACTGTTACTTTAAAACCCTAAAATCCTAGGTTAGATTAACATTCTAAAATCAGAGGTTAGTTTAAAACCCTACTATACTTCATCTCATATAAGTTGGCCAGATTCTGACAGGTCTGTGAAATTCAGAACCACCAATTCCATTGCAGTGAAACAACTTTTACTATAATTGCCACAGCATTGTATCACCTGACTGGTCGCTTTGTTGTGTATATTTTAATGTTGGTACCGTAAGAAAGAAAACAGTTAATTACAATAAAATTATTTATTTCAATTTTAAACATAAAGTTGTATACTTTTTTTACTAAAAGTAATTATTTTGTTTTTATAAACTGTATTAAGTGTATAAGCTGAACATCTACAAAATATGAAAACATGTTAATTTTTCGTCCTAAGGTGTGCGCATGCACGACAGGGTGGCACGTTCTATCTCAGCGACGCCATTGAGTCATTGCACGTGCTTTTTCTGTGATTTTGCAATTTTGGCTCTATATCTTGTTTTTAGTGTTTTAGAATTGTATACTTTATTTAAGATAATTCTAATATAGACTTAACTTATATTTCATCTGTAGGTTAACTTTAAAAGGAGCAGAGTCAACCATTAAAAAATACGGGAATCACGAGGCAGGCCAAGTGCTACCATCTGTTGAGAAACGCATTTGGCTCAAAGAAACGCATTCGGCTCACAAGAGCACAGCGTCACGCCATGCACGCTATCTGTCTCTCTCCCGAAGCATTAAACAGCCAGATCTCCTGAACCACTAGCCAGCCAGAAAATTTTCGTTTCTGGTGTAAAATAACAAATTTATGAACATATACCAATGGTTTTATTTTCCCGCGAGCTCTGTATAATTTTTAAAGTAACATATATTTCCTTCAACAGCGATTTTGTTTACTGGCAATTTCCTTTGCGCCGGTAATCGTTAAGTCTACGTCCAAACACGCCATGTTATTTTGCTGCCCGCTTTGCAAAGTTGTTGGTGAGTTGTCAAGCAAGTCCCCAAAATTATTTTTATTTCAATTCTCACTGTGTTAGCTGTAATGACCAATGTGTGATAAAAACTACAATCACCATCTCGCAAATATTAACCCAAATTCACTGTCTCTGATAAATTAAAAAAGTTGGCAAATATTTAATGTTTTGCAAAGTTATATAATGACAGCATTAAAATAAACAACATCGTTGCAATGTGGCCGATCAGCTGATGGCAGAAGGATACGTAGTCAGACGTAAACAGTGGTGCTACTTTCGCAGACCTGTCAGAATCTGGCCAACTTATAAGAGACAGAGTATATCCTAGGTTAGTATAAAAACCTACAATCCTAGGTTAGCTTAAAACCCAACAATCCTAGGTTAGTTAAAATCTGTAAAATAGTGATTCACTCATCGTGGGGTTACGTTCTGTTAGTTTAGGTGGACACATATTACGAAATTAGTCGGACGTTAATGCCGCTAGTATATTCGTGTTCTGCGTAATTAGTAGAGTAGAAATATACCACTTTTCGGGTTTTTTTTTACAGAAAAGCCGGTACTCTGGATAATTACAGTTGCCTTGCTTTAATTGTGGTAAGGCCGCTGTAAACTATGTGCTTTGCTGCCAGTCTTTTAATTGTTCCTCCCATTCCGTCGCAAGACCTTTCTCCGTTTGAGCTAACGCGAGTGGCATTATTGTACTGAGCAGCACATCCATCGGAACAGTAGTACGACTTAGAAGGTTCATTCCCATTTTGTGACTTGAGGAAAGAAATAAGTTTCTTTTGAAACAAGAGCACAGTAACAGTGCCATGACTTCCAGTCTGAGTGTACCTCAAGTAAACTTCAAAAGGGAGAATGGTTACTTGAGAGTTATTCCAGTAAAATGATAGAACTCAATTTTGCAATTTGAATAACTAATTTTCTGCAAAATGTTTAAAAAATAAAGACTGCTGCTTTTCTATGAAAGAATGACGCACGAGTACTTGTAATTTCTCCGCAAATATTTCACAAATATTTCTACCTGTACAGTTAGTGTTTCCAAATGGCATCTGCCAGTTGTCAGCCATTTACAGCAAGCGACAGTTTCACTGATATTTCCATAGAAACCTCTCAAAGGTGGTTTGCTGATGGTACATTCTCGTCATTCATTGAAATAGCACTCTGCGGTAGGCTCCAGACAGACACGAGCATTGATGCAGTCGATATCAGCTCGTACAGCAGACAGTTTACAAAATGCTGTTACATTTTGATGCACAGAACACACGCACACAGTGTTGGTACCACTGGCTCCAGCCAAAATGTCATTTTTACGGCATTACTCTTCCAAACTTGGAAATGCCTACTTTATCGAGTCCTGGATTCTGTTCTTTACACAATTTACAAACATCCCACAAGTTGTTGATTAATACTATTCTTTATTCGGCATACATTTTTACACCATCTTTTTTAATGGATTTTAAGTATTTTTTCCCTGGCATTACACGACTAATTTCATCAATTACACAAAACTCTTTTATCTTCTCTGCAGTTTTGCTACCCTAAGTCTTTCCTGGTTTGGGATTTGGTGAACATAAAATACCCTTTTCTTTCACCAGATTCTTCACTAATCTTGACGCATAGTCAAGAACGTTGAATTCATCTTGCATTCTTCTCGCAGTCTAAAGTTTAATATTAATATTTTCTCACTATGATCTGTAGTTGAGTTGTAAGATTTATTCAACTGTTGTAAATCTCACAACTGTTTGCGTCTTGATCTTCGCTATTAGCATCACCAATACCTAACAACTACGGGATGTCTTTTTANAAATCTCACAACTGTTTGCGTCTTGATCTTCGCTATTAGCATCACCAATACCTAACAACTACGGGATGTCTTTTTAACTAATCTTTTAGATTTTACTGGTGTTTCACACAGAGAAGGAAGACTCCTGTTCTTAATGACTTAGAGGCACAGGTTTTTTCAGGAGTATTGATTTCTTTTCCACTTTATTCAGCATTACTATCNCTGTTCTTAATGACTTAGAGGCACAGGTTTTTTCAGGAGTATTGATTTCTTTTCCACTTTATTCAGCATTACTATCGCCTTCACTGCTTTCTGCTGAGTTAAACACAACATCTAGGTTTTGTGTTGGTGATGTAGCTGTAGAAGGTGCTATTTGGTTTGATGGTGGTTCTTCGGCCTGCTGTTTCTGCACACATCACACACTTTCTCTCCTAACTCAAGTTCACTTTACTGTACACAAATTTACTACGGCCGTTATAATATTTGCTGTACGTACTACCAAATGCTATAGTGGGGAAGGCTACGAAGATCAAGCAAATTTTGGGGTAAAACATATAAAATTTATGTAAATTAAATGTAATATGGTTTACTTAATAACGATATATACAAGAAGACCTAAATTAACCAAACTTCACAAGAGGGGAGTACAGGGGTCGCATGTGCCGACACATGATAGAGTTTTATAATAAGTAGAATAAGGAAGTGTTGTATTGTTAAGTTAGGTTTAATTTGGAGAGGTCTTCTGCATTAGACTTGGCTGGGCGGCAGCAGTACGTAAGCCCTTCAATGCAATATTACACAATACAATTCACTGCACTTCCATTCCACGCAAATACTACATTATAAATTACGTTACTCACGCATGCAAGTGACGAATATAGCGCCATGGTGATGTAATGCTGATAACTCACATATACCTCACATTTACCTGCTATTCTAATGTGTACAAACTCCACTCCCACGCTCGAATTTCCGCAAAATAATTAGATTTAACTTGTCAAATGGATATAGTTGCAACGAAACACGCTCAATAGCCCTCGTAAATCACAAGCCTTTGCATGGTCAAAGCCACACATTATACTGCACTTCCACAAACTACCAGCATACAACTGTCTCTGTGCATTGCTGTTCAACCAATGCATTAAGGCGATACACGTTCACCGCTCATAAACAACACCTGGGAACGTCTTTTTGAACGACATACTATATGTATATTTTTTCTAGTACTGCCACATTACGTAATACAATCCTTTTGTGAATATAGACAAGGTAAGCCTTGAAAAATTCAACAGAGTTAAATTATACTCAGATACTGTTTCATTACTGTGGTTTATACCTGTATAACCTAGCGCGTTACATAAATATACCCCGTAAAACTAGTTTTGTTAACAAAAATTAGTATAAATCTTGACTTAATCTGGTCAATATTTCTTGTATGGTCTGTACTTCCTTAGATACACTTGCGACATCTTTCTTTACACCGTCCACTCCCTGCAGTATCACTTGCACAAGTCCTACTTCTGTAATATTCTTCTTGTCCACTGCTTTCTTAAGTCTCTTGTTGACTTCCTCAAAGACTCTGTCTGCCCTCTTTCTTTTCTCTTTCTCATCCTTTTTCCACTCTCTCTATTTTGCTTCATCAGCTGTAATTTTATATCAAGCTTTTTCCATTTCTTTAAAGCTTGCTTCCTGTGATGCTTTTTTTGTTTCTGTTCTTTAATTTTCATTTGGTCCTCAAGATATGTTTTATAACAGCTACACGCAGTCATTGCCTTTCCCAGAAGGTCTTTAGTAATAGGGACAAATTGAGTCTGTGCACAGACAAGGAAGGAACTGTAAACTATCTCTATCCCATTCCGTAGTTATAAAAAAGTGCGGCTTCTTTGAAGGAGACATAGTAGATTCACAAAAGTTATATAAATGGCTTTTGAACACCATACCTGTTTCATATTTAGGAGGGCATAATTACAAAATAAGCAGAACGTTGAAAACAAAATAGATAATATGCTAGGAGTTTGGTCGCTTTGTTTACGTCGGACACCACGGGTATAGTCCTGTAATGCTGTAGTAACGTAAACAAATGTGAATCTGCAGTCACTCATTTGCTGTGGATGAGCAGACGTTACCATAGGTTTGTTGCAGTTTAGTGCGGTTCGTGGCGAGTGGAGTGTTAATACGGGCGTGTGTTGTGACGTCCGAATCCCACCGTACCAAGACTTGTGATATACGAATGGAGGGTGCAAGTATGAGTACTTCTGTGGTGGGTATTAAATGGAAGTTTGCCAGTTTGTTGAATTAACGTTGTTTTGACCGAACTAGGTGAGTAAATTCACATTCTTCTGGTATGTTACTTTAAAACCCTAAAATCCTAGATTAGAATAAAATCCTAGCTTAGATTCAAACGGTTAAATCATAGGTTAGATTTTAAACCTACAATCATTAGTTAGATTATAACACTAAAACTCTAGGTTAGATTAAAAATGAAAAATAGTGATTCACTCATCGTAGGGTTAGGTTAAGTAAGGTTAGATGGGCACATATCAAGAAATTGGGTGGACAAATGTTAAATTGAGGTATTTTCATATTTTCCGTGGGTGTATCGTTTAGTGATTTTACCCCACAATTTCCCTGATCTTCACAGTCCTACCCACTATCATTTTGTGGTTTGTAATGCCCCTAATAAATGCGTGTTACATGTAATTGGTAGTCGAAATATACCACTTTCCGGAATTTTTGTTATTATTTTCGGAAAGGCCTTTAAATACTTTACAATTACCCATGAAAAAAGGCTTATGTAAACGACTCATTTTTCTACACATCTCTTTATTTTCACTCGAGGTCATATTCTACGAAAATGGGCATATTACAGTGAAATATCCAACAAATATTCTATGCACAATAGCATGTTAGTAATCAAAGAATACTAAGGTCTGGCGAGAACTTCAAATCTGAATCAGTACCTAACGAGCTGTTTACAAGTATTCTCAAACTAGCGCGAAAATGAATGTTTACTATCAAAATATGACCGACTTACGGCGGGAAATTAGAAATTGAATTGTTACAGTAACTATGTTACTGAGAAATTCCTGTATCTAATTTAAAACACTTACCTCCAAAACATTTCAAAAATTCTTTTTTCCATTTACATCACGAAAATATAACCATCTTTTTTTTAGGACAACAAAATATTTCTCCATATGACCAAATAAAAAATGTACAGAGCACTAACATAATTAACTCTTTATAAATAAACACAAGCCCAGCAGCAAACAGAAAACATAGTGAAGGGTCGTTCGCGAGCGAGTCGTTCACAACGAACGACTAGAGAGCGACTCCCGAACAACTCATTTTTAAAGAGTCGACTCATTCACGAATGACCAGAGCTACCGCTCGGCAGTTCGCTCCGCTCAGTCAGCC
>NQII01010949.1:2691-23168 GCA_002778355.1 Clitarchus hookeri
GGCGTATTTGAATCTGTTCGCCAATCACTCCACCGACGCTACCAAGCTTGCATTACTGTCGCTGGTAGCAATTTTGAGCAATTATTATAAACATTGCTGTAAAAAGGCATTTAGCGGCTACGTTGTAAATAAACTATGTGTTGTATTTCATGTGTTATTTTTGTGTTTGTGCCTCAACGCGTCACTCCCGCCCATATATTCCTATACAATAATTGTTTGTTTTAGTCAGCTCTACCACCCCTCAATGTTTGTCCCATGATTTTAGAATCATCCGGTATATAAATCAGAAAACGAAACTTCTCTCACTAAACGACGGGGTCGAACTTTACCGCGGAATCATTTCCCCCGTGGTTTGAAAAAATTAAGTGATGGCTAACTTGTGCCTGTTGCTATTGAATATTTTCTGTTACGCTCACATTTTTTACTTAAGGTGTTCGTTCTCACAAACTATTATGCTCTAGCAGGTGCCGATTTTCCTAGTTTTCTTTTTTTTTAACAGACATAGAAAAATGAATAAACTTAATGAATTTTAAAAAATTTCTAGTACTAAAAACTAGACTCGTACCAGCAATAAGCGGCGTAAAATTGTGTAATTGGCACCCATACTGTTTTTGTTCACCAAGATGAATTGATATATTGTATGTAATGGTTGGCTATATTGTATTTCTTATATAGATCTTAGCTTTATTATATTTTTATGTTGTATGTAATTTAGGTTTTAATTGCAGCAAAATGAAATTTATGAAAGAGGCAAAATTGTCTTAGGGCTCGGCTTCACCCCTTTTGTAGAAATTCGTCGTTTTCGTGTCATAGTTTCAGTTTGAGGTATTATTAGAAATGTTTGATTAGGTATAGAAAATTTACAGTTTAGTAGTTGTTTGATTCATTTATATATCTAATTTTCACTGTGCGTTATTTCCTGCTTGCAAAAACGCGAGAACTTATTCATAAAATATAAATATATTCTCAAGTTTTTACAACAAGAATATTTCACACAATTTAATATTACGGGCAAAAATATTAAACAAATCTTAAAATGTAAATTTTCTATAGTCGCACATTGTCAATAATTACGATGAATCCGAAATTATGACTCGAAAACGAAGAATTTCTGCAAAAGAGGCGAAGTCGAGCCTAAAGAAAGGCACCAGAAGTTTACCCCCCTCCCCCTTCAATCTTATAATTTCTTGGTACTATCCATTCTGAAGCATCAACTTTCCAATAGCCTCGCCTGGAAATGCGTGCACATAACGAAATATGTTGTTTTATTTTATTTACTTTTGTTGACAGTTTACATAAGGATAGTGGAATAATAGCAATTATACTGTATTCGCGGTTTCTTCACCTTTTTCTGAATCAAATCGTTTAAAACAATCACCCCATGTATGACGTGTACCTTATTTGTGGTTCAATCTAACTTTTACCTATATTTACTATGAATAAAAATCGGGATAAAATAGGTGTGGTGTTAATACCTAGTAAGAAATAGCTCTTATGCAAAATGCTATTACATTGAGTGCCCACGAATGCAATGCGTCGTGTGCCTTTTGCATAATTTTCAAGACTCGGTTAAGCCTTGCTTGCACGAAGCGGAGGAATATCCTGGAAGTAGAACTTTTAGCAGAGGGCTTCAGAAAAGTTAAAGTAACAGTGAATGGACTATCTCGTGAACAGGGTAGCAATTTCGTGAAAATCATAACAAGTGATGAATTAGGCAATTATTAAGTTTAGTGACTTTTCCGTAAAAAAAAAAAATCACGGAAAATAGTATATTTCCACTCTATTAATGGCGCAGAACACGAATATACGAGGGGCATTAACGTAAGACCAATTTCGTAATATGTGCCCACCTAACCTAACAGAACCTAACCCCACGATGGGTGAATCACTATTTTACATTTTTAAACTAACCTAGGATTGTAGGGTTTTACTCTAACATAGGATTTCACACTAACCTAGGATTGTAGGATTATACACTAACCTAGGCTTTAGGGTTTTAAACTAATGTAGGATTTTAGGGTTTTAAACTAACCTAGGATTTTTTGGGTTTTACACTAACATAAGATTGTATGGTTTTAAAGTAGCCTAGGATTGTAGGGTTTTACACTAACGTAGGAGTGTAGGGTTTTACTCTAACCTAGGATTGTAGGGTTTTACACTAAACTGAGCATTTAGGATTTTAGGGATTTAAAGGAACTGTAAAACAACCAAAATAATATCAATTAACTCACCTAGAAGGCGGCTGATACAATTCCTCTGTCAACGGCCAATTCAACCTTACCTCACGCGACGAAACACCATGTTCCACTAAAATGCCTCATACGCGAATATAACGCACAGAAGCACTCGTTCTTGCTTTCTTCGTTTTTAATCCGCCGGATTAGGACGTCGCTACACACACCGCCAAAGACAGAATAGCTATTGAGNTTCGTGAAAATCATAACAAGTGATGAATTAGGCAATTATTAAGTTTAGTGACTTTTCCGTAAAAAAAAAAAATCACGGAAAATAGTATATTTCCACTCTATTAATGGCGCAGAACACGAATATACGAGGGGCATTAACGTAAGACCAATTTNGCAGAACACGAATATACGAGGGGCATTAACGTAAGACCAATTTCGTAATATGTGCCCACCTAACCTAACAGAACCTAACCCCACGATGGGTGAATCACTATTTTACATTTTTAAACTAACCTAGGATTGTAGGGTTTTACTCTAACATAGGATTTCACACTAACCTAGGATTGTAGGATTATACACTAACCTAGGCTTTAGGGTTTTAAACTAATGTAGGATTTTAGGGTTTTAAACTAACCTAGGATTTTTTGGGTTTTACACTAACATAAGATTGTATGGTTTTAAAGTAGCCTAGGATTGTAGGGTTTTACACTAACGTAGGAGTGTAGGGTTTTACTCTAACCTAGGATTGTAGGGTTTTACACTAAACTGAGCATTTAGGATTTTAGGGATTTAAAGGAACTGTAAAACAACCAAAAGAATATCAATTAACTCACCTAGAAGGCGGCTGATACAATTCCTCTGTCAACGGCCAATTCAACCTTACCTCACGCGACGAAACACCATGTTCCACTAAAATGCCACATACGCGAATATAACGCACAGAAGCACTCGCTCTTGCTTTCTTCGTTTTTAATCCGCCGGATTAGGACGTCGCTACACACACCGCCAAAGACAGAATAGCTATTGAGCTTTTCCCTAAAATTTCCGTTGCAGTGACGTAACAATACCCAAGAGCCAATACTGTGACGGGAGGAATCATTACCCCTATCAAAAATCGTGGTGTCCACTGTAAACAAAGTGGCGAACTACTCATACTTTCAACTATTTTATTTAATACGTTCTACTTATTTTAACATGACGCCCTCCAGAATATTAACTAGGTAAGCTGTGCAGAACCCATTAATGATACTTTTGTTGGTCTAGGACGTTTTGTTCAGAAAAGTCACTAAACTTAATAATTACCACTAGAGCTATTAAAAATTTTAATCAATTTCAAACTGCTGGGATGTGTCTCATGAGCTTAGGCTTCCTTCCATTGGCTAGCCCCCCTCCCTCTTGGGGGGAGGAGGGGGGATTTAAAAAATACCCTCCTAGTTGTGACATGTGAACAATAACCGTGTACATACATCAAACTTTTATTTTAGAAATGAAATGCCACAAATTCAGTGAACTATCTCCTAGCTTGTTTCTCAATGGTGTCATTCATCTAAATGTAGCCAACATAATGATTTTTCACAAATCACCCCACCCCCGAGCGAAAATGTTTTTCTGAAAGAAGGACTGTATAAGCTACCAGGCAGTCTTAAAAAAATGTTCACTTTCAAATGAAATATTTATTACAGTAGTAGCTTGATGTATTGGCCTGAACAACGAAAGTACTATGACAAGTATCCAATATTGTGAAACTGTTACTGCTCCGGTTGGCTTTAATTATGATCCAGATGTGCAGTAATATAATTATGTAAAATGTATTCCTGATAACATCAATAAATAATTAAAATATCCAGTTGTCTTGTACATTGAAATTACTTTTTGCTCAGCCCAGTTGATTTGGTTACTTTTGGCAAGTTTTGCATTTTAACAAGCAGCAGAGCCTATATGCCAACATAGCTGGGTTGCTGGGCACGAATTTCCACAAATCACATAGACAACAGCTGCACAAAGACCTATAAAAATTATATTTTCGTCCGTAAAAAGTTTTGCAACCATGCTTAAGTAATACGAGTGAATCGACAAACGAGCAGAATTACACTATGGGTACCAAGGCAATGCGTCTATAATTCAATTAATGAATGAAAACCAGAATTAGGATGTTGACTAATTACTGTTATTCTCCTTCATCGGGACCAGCCCGGTGTTCTCAACGCGATTCCACCAGCCCATCGCCCAGAAGGCCCTTTGGCAGTTCGTTGGATACGTTTGTCTACATCTTCAATTACCTAGCGAACAAAATATAGGACGCCGAGGAAATGAAACTAAGAACAGGAAATTGCCGGGGCAAAAGCGGGATGCAGATGGGTGGGTTGCCCTTATTTAGTACCCCTGCCTCTAGAAGATGCTTTAGTCGATCCACCCGACAAAGGAGGCCTCTGATGTTTTACACAGGCTATTTTACAGGCTCGGAGACACGACAGCTGCCCACCGCGTTCCAATATCTAAACTTACGAAGGTTTCCAACTAGCGAGCCGTGATCTCGTTCCTTCAGGCGGCAGACACAAAACCCAATATTTAGTGTAAAAAAATGTATAAACATGATGCAACATCATGAGTTTGTCTAGTCTCCAAGTACTGTAGTACAAGAAAGGACAGTATAGCTGTAAAGTATGTGAATATTAAAACTCCTTATAAATTCATGTTGGCTGCATTGCTAACTTATTTTTAAACACATTTGAGAGCTTATTGGCACAGCGTGACTGCGTCTATCAAATAATGTGTAGAATCTGTTTTGACAACACTGATGTATATAATATAAAACCAGATATCATCACAAGTAAATGTTATCTTTGGTTGTCAGCTATGTTAACAAAATAATAATGGTGATATAAATAAGTTATAGCCTAACTTAGGAAACACTTACATGCCAAAATGTGTTCTAACGATAAAGTAATTAAGAGCTAATGTTTGAGATCATTAAGACCATCATAAGGGATGTTACAAAATAAACGAAATAGCATGATATAGTTAAATTATGGTGTGATGTAAACTTGGCTTTAACGGATTATAATATATGCATTTTCTTAAAAGAGACTTTCTTCTTGCACTGATGCATATTATTTTCAATCGTATCGCCTGTAATATGTTGAATGTAGCCATTTGAAGTTAATTATGGCTGCTATACAAAAAATACTCACTCTTTTCAAACAACTATTTCAGGTCATACGGATCGGCACTGGACTCATCATTCGAAGCAACACGAAGCAAACACGGAACAATAGGCCGACCTATGGCAAATGCCCTTTTAGACTAGAGTTTTCGACCGTCACCAAAGCGTAAATATAGGCGAATGTAGAGTAAACTAGGATAGTGGATGGTGTGTGGCCAGCACTCGATCCGGTCAGGCGATTGGTTGAAGTATGGAACAAATGACGAGTGATAAACATGAAAGCATCACTGTTACAATATCGTTTTCCATACAGTAATTATAATGTCGACTATGATTTTTGCTATTGTTATAAATCTTACTATTTATTTCAATAAACTACTAATAAATTAAAATTCATAATACAACTCCCGATTTTGATTTCGATGCTTCTTTGTAAATAAGAATAGCTGTTACAAAATGGCAACGTACTTGTTTGCTGTTCAACTCTGATGTACGTGTTTATAATTTCACTCCTGTTGGGTATCAGTTTAAGTAGTGGCTTACTCAGTCAAATCCCGGTTGGGCAAACAGAAATTATTGCCAAAACAGGGAAGGGAAACTGTGTCAGCATACTAGTAGATAAATCTACTACATCCAAAGTGAGTATAACTAACAAAATATGGTCACGGAACCAAAAAAAAGTTAAGAGGTTAGTTGTTATTTTTCTAGATCCAAACTTCAATTTCAAGCCAACCGAAGTCCAAATTTTTTATATAAAATTTTATGCACGTGTAGTGTAGTATGTATTGAAAATCTCCAACACATTCTTTTTTCCAGGCTTTACAGAAACGATCGATGTGCGTGTCTGATAAATGATTAATTTGAACCGTACGGCAGATTTTGACATTGACCATACTCTGACGGGAACTTTACAGACTTTGACACAGCCACATTATTTGTGATTTAATTGAGAAAGTGTGTTCGTACGAGTTCAATTAAATGACTACACATGTACCACCAGCATGAAATTTGCATTTGAAAGGAGAGTACTAGTAATATGTAATAAAAATGTCACAAACATGAAAATGAAATATACATGGCGGAAAAGATGAAAGCTTTACAGAACAACAGGGGAAAAGCAGACGAAGGACTACACAATAAAAATGTATACGTGTGTGTAAATATATATACACACATACATACTAACATTGAAGTTAATTTTTAAACATTTATTTTGGCCAAGGCAGTGATTTTACAGCATCAAAAACAATATACGTAGATTATAATATGATATTTTCAACACCATTTACAGAACACAATACAAGCGCTTTATAAGCAATATTATTTACATTGAAATTACAAAGATTATTTAAATTGTCATAAGTGAAGGACTATTTTGCGTAAATGACAAAAAAAAAAATGGTTGCCTGTAAAGTCGGTTTTACGGGCGAAGATTTTACGTGACAACGTAGTGCTGCGCGCGCGGCAGACCGATCATAGTTGAGTGGGAGAGAGACGCAAGGCATTCGGCGGGCCTCTCTCTCGTTCGGTGACTCATCGTAACGTTACCGAGCGTTACACTTTTTCATAAGTGACTCCCAGCCGCAACCTAATTTAAGACGTTGTCACGTCAAAACACTATTTACAATGTGCCGTTTTCAACTGTAACTTTTTTTTTTTTTTGCAGCTGCCTGTGCTTGCCGTATATACTGCGGCTATCGGACATGNGGCTCTCGTACACGCATTCCTCTTCTGATACGACTGTCCGCTAATTCCGGCAGCAAGCACTCCATATAAAATCTCTGCAGTTTTGGTAACATCATTTTTTCCCAGAATTAGTCGTCTCTTTCTTCCCTTATTACTTTAATTCCCCTGTCGCAATAAATTAGCAAGTCACAGAATTTTCTGTGCAATATTCAGAGTTGCCCTTGTATTTGGTATATGTACCGATGTGATTTTTTAAGTTGCAACTTCTCATTTTTTATTTCTATGCAGAGATTCTCACACTTTACTGCTTCACGAATGGACATGCTTCCTACAGATGGCACACACTTTACCTCAACAATGCCATCTTTCTCCAAAATTCCATCTGGGCTTGCCCCAAGGTATGGTATCTCAGGGTGGACTAAAATGCCACAAGGTGCTTCTCTTTCTCGTAGGCAGGTATGGCTTTTTTTTTTTCTGTGAACTCTGCCGTAAATAACAGCTGGTGTATAGAGTTTGGTTCCACAAACAATATTTTTTTGAATATTGTGGCAATATTAAGTTTAGGGGCTTTTCTGTAAAAAAAAAAACCCCCCAAAAAGTGGTATATTTCCACTCTACTAATCACGTTGAACATGAATATACTAGGGGCGTAGCTTTAAAATAAGTAGAACATATTTTTAAAAAATTGAACAAGTTTGCGAAATGACTGTTTAGACAGTTTGTTTACGTTTCTGAACAAAACGTCCTAGACCAATAAAAGTTTCATTAATGGGTTCTGCACAGCTTACCTTGTTCATATTCAAGAGGGCGTAATGTTAAAATAAGTAGAACTTATTAAAAGAAATTGCGAAATTTGTTTGTTTACGTCTATTAACGTCTATCTCCATTAATAATGGCTGCGCGTTGCAAATTCCACACGCTACCTGGCAGCGACGGATGTCATCACTGGCATTTTAACAGACATTTTTTAACCTGATCAGTTGCCTGTGCGCGTTTGCCAGCATGTTTCATGTCGTTCTAATCCGGCAGATTTAAAACGGAGAAAGCAGAAACAGTGCTTTTGTGCGTTATATTAGCCTATTAACGAGTGTTTCGGTGCGTTATATGCGCGTATGTGGCGCTTTGTGGAAGATTGTGATTTAATCGAGTGAGGTGAGGTTGAATTGGCCGTTGACAGAGGTATGTACCACCCGTCTACATTGGTGAGTAAATTGATATTATTTTGGTGTGTTTTACGGCTCCTTTAAATCCCTAAAATCCTAAATTCGTAGTTTAGTGTAAAACCCAAAAATCCTAACAGGTAGCTTAACGTGCAAATGTAGTTATATTACGTAATTCAAACAAGGTTTTTCCGGATGTTTTTACCCCACAATTTCACATTCTTTCTAAACTAACCTAGGATTATTGGTAGGTAACGCAGAACATGACTATAGTAGCGTCATTAATGTATTACTAATTGTATAATATGTGCCACCTAACCTAACAGAACCTAGCCCCACGATGGGTGAATCACTACTTTACATTTTTAAACTAACCTAGAATTGTAACGATTTTAACTAACCTAGGATTGCAGTTATTTAAACTAACGTAGGATTATAGGGTTCCCATCTAGTCTGTGATTGTAGGGTGTTGATCGGAGATTTGATTAATATTGTATAATCTTATATTACTTTACAACCTTACAATCCTAGGTTAGTTTACAACCCTACAATCCTAGGTTAGTTTAAAAATGTAAAATAGTTATTCACCCATTGTGGGATTAGGTTCTGTTAGGTTAGGTGGGCACATATTAAGAAATTAGTCGTACGTTAATGCCCCTAGTATATTCGTGTTCTACGTGATTAGTAGAGCGGAAATATACCACTTTTTGGGGGTTTTTTTTTTTACAGAAAAGCCCCTAAACTTAATAATTAACAAAATATATTTTTTTAAATTCTAAACAGCAATGGAATTGGAGTAATAATTAGCCAAAACAGATGCAAGATTTTCTGCCTGTGGTGTATCAGTATTTGTTATAAAAAGCTATTCTAGGTGGTAAAAAAAATTTTACATTGTTTATAAGCATATTTACTATCATAAAAAACTACCTTTCCGAAGTATATTATTTATGTAAGTATACGGCATAATGATACGCTTTATTTATTAACGACTGAGTTGGTCTATTTATTTTTATAATACAAACCTTACCAAAGTGGAAAGAATGTCATGGTAATCCAAGAAATCAAATTTTAATAGCTACATACTTTTTAATCGATGTGCTCTTTTCGATTTTCTTTGCTTAAATGAAGCCTTCTATTATGTAAAGAACCTTTGGTTTTCTTCTTACTTCTTGATGGACACGTTCTAGTCTTAAGCATTTTTTAAACAAAATTCACGATTACGGAATAACACGCAACCCCATAACGTAAAAATAACACTGTAAATTATTTTACATAGGCTATATGAAAATTAAACAAATTAAAATAACGTTAGCTTTAGAATGATGCTGCGTTGACCAGAAAAACGTCCAGGTAGAGCAGGCGAAGGCCAAGTGATGCATCACAAAGGTCACTTCACAGGTAATCCTGCACAGCTCGGTTGCTATGAATCACTCTGTACCGTTACAACTATCTCTTCTTGGTACACAACAGCATCGTTGGCTAGCTGAAATAAATCAGTGTCGGTGCACACGTATCTCCGGTGCCGCTGCATCGTCACTTTGTAGTACTATGCTGTCAATCGGCCAATGCACACATGCGGTTATTTGCCGTAGCTTTGAGATAACACCCTCATGGGCCTGACGATGTTTTCAGATTTAGAATCCTTCATATAAGATGTGGAGAAGCATACAGAGTTTTAGGAAAAATGCTTTCGAAGAATTACACAAACGTATCAAAAAACAAAGCTCGTGGATTTCCACTTGCAGATAGTTTTGCAAAGGATCTGATGAATAGGAAAAAAAACATTTTGAGTAAATTCATTAGCATTTTACATTGTTAAAGTTTATGAGTGCATAATGCACAAGAATATGTGATTGAAATATAACGAAAACGGAACAAAGAAACATTGTTACCGTATTTTATCGTTTGGACTTTCCTAATAAATATCATAAAACAAAATTTTTGAATTTTTTGTTAAGAATTATAAAATGTTAACATGAATAAAATTACCTATTTTATCCAATTGAGTTTGAAGTTAAAAAAAAAAAAACTATTTGGTTTTTACTGTTGAAATAGGTCTATCAATCGTTATAATTTTAATAATAAAAAAATTTTTAAAAATTGTTATTTGATGGTGATAAAAAAAGTAAAAGGCAACTGTCGTTACACAACTGACATCAGCCTGCAAGTTTTTTTATTGAAGAGCTTTACTGATTATTTATTACAACCATTGCATACTCGCTGTATCTCCGAGGTTTTTCAGTAAACGCATGGATTATATGTCATCAATATCTATATTAAACTTGTGTACATGGTACGCAAAAATTAATTGTTTTATTAGATAATGCTTGCCGATCTGTGCAGTATTTGTGCGCAGCATGTGAACAAATGTGTAAAAAATTAGCAACCGCTTTGCTGTTAAATTCATATGACAAAATTATAGACTGCGTAAAATTTATGGCATAACCAAAAATTATATTTTTCAAAACCAGTCCTGTATACTTGACGAACATTTATAAATAGTTTTGCATGTGTCAGCAGCGAATCGACACGCAACTCCAAATCAATCTTTGACTGTTCATTCTGCATAGTTATATTCGCTCCAATTACCTATATTTTTTACTGGCTGTGCCCGCAGCTCGGCTTGCTTGGACTATTTAAATATTGGTCCCCCCCTCTTTTTCCACCACTTCAACCCGCTGCCATGGCTCTCCACGTCTGCGTACGGTCAACCGACTCGCGAAAAATTACTTTTTCACATAACTTTTGATATCTCTTAAAGTATAGGTGGGAATGGTATGCTGTATGGGAAAACAACAGCTTGAATTTTACGTATTTATTTATTGAGAATTATATGGTAAAAATGCTTATTAGTATTTCTCTGTTATAGATTGATATCTCTCGCAATAAAAATTAGCCAATATCACCTTTCTGCCCTCCAACTATTTCTGTGCAAGAAATTGCATCGATCTGTTGCTAGGTTTCGACGTTGCATTGTTATTCCATTTGTGTATTTTTTCATTTTCCAATAAGAATTTTCCTCAGGAAATTAGATATTTTCTCACGATATAAAGTAGCCTATGTCACTTCCCAGCCCTCCAACTATCTCTGTGCAAAAAATCACGTCGATCCGTTGCTCCGTTGCAACGCGAAAGGACAAAGAAACAAGCAAACAAACTTTTGCACTTATAATATTAGTTAGTATTGCAATTCTAGTAATCTGTAACACACTCGTTATCTAAGAATACTGGGTTCAGATAGCTATTTAAGATTTTTCGTGCATGGAAGAAGTTGTAAAGTTCTTCTACATGCTCATCGTACGTTTAGAATATTCAAAATTTATTTTTGTTTGGAAAAAAAATTTGCTATGTTTTGAACTTCTGGGATTGTCTTTTAGTTATGAAAATGCTATGTGAAATGCAAATGCAAAATGAAAATGCAAAAATGTTCATCATCCTATCCAAAAAAAAGTGCAATTCCTTCCGACTGAATTTATGAATACAAACATTAGATTAAGAAGGGCTGGATAAAGTTGTTATTGTCAGTCGTCATTACATTGCCGAGAACTGCTATACTATCTCTCATATAGGTTGGCAAGATGCTGACAGGTCTTCGAAAGTTGCGCCACTGTTTACATCTGACTACGTATCCTTCCACCATCAGGTGATCGACCGCATGGCAACGATGTTG
Organism: Clitarchus hookeri; assembly: GCA_002778355.1. Lineage (NCBI taxonomy): Eukaryota > Metazoa > Arthropoda > Insecta > Phasmatodea > Phasmatidae > Clitarchus > Clitarchus hookeri. The sequence goes on from NQII01010949.1 coordinate 14,556, forward strand.
TTTGTTTTCGTGCTGTCATTATCAGCTGATCCTCTTTTCAATGTACTGTTTGTGGGACCATTTAGTCGACTTGCTACTGAGAAATACGAAGCTGCGATTGTAGTAATAGTAATGTGTACATAAATCATTAATCAGTAAATTGTTATGTTAAAGGGCAAAAAAATTAATAATTAATTTAAAATTTAGGAACTACAAAAAAATTTATTAAAGCTATTAATTAGTAAAGTTATGTTATATGCCAAAAATATAAATCACTAATTATAAATTAATCAACTACCAAAAAAAATGTGCATGCAGTCTAAAGAAACCACTTGAAGCATCAACGTCTTAACATCACTGTTTCAGCATGTTTTTGATATTGCCCATTCTCTTAGTAATATGAACTTAATAAAAACTATTTTTCACTGGGTGAAAAATACTTGCTTAATACTATAGCACAAAGATCATACATAGTAAAGCCCTCTTAAGAAGTTTAAAAATAAAAACTGCTTATTTTCTGTCACTAACCAGGAAAGCTTCTTAAAGGGTAAAATTGAATATTAGTAATACACCAAGTGCAAACATTTTAAAGCCTTTTAAGTAGGAAAACTTCTTAAAACGGGTTTACTGTATTTTGGAACTTCCAGTATTGCTCACACAGTGAAATTGATAATGAATTTTCACTCACCTGTAGTTACTTTGCATTGAAGCACAACAGGAAAATACCACAAATACCCTTCAGGATCACTGCAAGTGGCAAACATTCTGTTGAATATGTAACTCTGAGACTTCTGGTTCTGTCACCAGCAATTAACTGGTTGGTAGAAAGGAATGTAAATTCTACGATATACTCCAATTTAAGTGTACAAGTAGGCACCTCCTACGCGCAGTTTGGAAATGGGGAAATATAACAGATGATATAGTGCAACATATTGTCTTCAAACCAACACCAACCCAAGTGAAATGTGATGTAATTCACACAAAATAACTTGAACTGAACCTAACAATACAGTAAAATATTGCATCATGTTAATTTCATTCCTTCAACTTTTTCAGCATGGAATAACTACTTGATTTTTAAATTGCTAGCTTTACATAAACAACATATATTGAATTTATTTTAAATTTCACAAATGTTATTTTAAATAATACAGGCTTTGGCTAATTTAACACTGTCAAAATATGAAGAGAATATTTAGTCATAAAAAAACACTAGTTCATTCATGTCTGGAAAAATTAGATGCCTACTTTGTAGACATAAGTCTCGTTTGTCACAATACCTCCAAGGTTGAACAGACTTGCCTACTTGTAATGAGTGTGTACTTATATTTTTTTAGTGCTGTGGTATATGTGCTTCTATGATAACAGCATGTTACTTATCCTTCATTATTTTATGCTTTTACTGAAATTACTGCACGTTAAAATGTCACTAAACAACTTTGCTGCCCAATCTACATCGACTAGCCATCAAAAATCAACACCTCTTACACGAAATGCAAACAAATGATGTCCAATGAAACGAGAAACAGTTTTAACTCTGGATGTAATACTCTTGTAATTTCCCAAGATAGATTTGTTAGAAAATGTTATATAATGGATTTTCAGTGGTGAATGACAGCTATCATTCTCAGTGTTGACGAGGGTGAAGTAAGATGAGATGGAGCAGTTGTGGAGTGCGAAACTAAGAGCCCCCTGAGTAAACCCACTGGCTATGCTGATAAGAGTTTCCAGATGCTAATGTCCAGATTGACCTTCCGGACCTGCCGGACTTGTAATTGCTGAAAATGCAGCAAGCATTAATTATAAGAAATTTGCCTATTAAATTTATATAAAAGGACAGGAATTCAAATACTAACAGTCTAGTACAGGGATGGCGAACCGATGGCACGCGAAACAATATTTTGGGCACGCCACGCCACGGATCAAAAGGTTTGCATTTTAGTTTAAAATAACAAAGTTCACTATGACGTATTGATGCATTCTGCATCCCGAGATATATTTTTCCGTCAGCAGGCACACACTGTCGAAACTCGCAACGACAAGGAAACGCGAACAGCCGCCATAAACCAGCTAAGGGTTCGGCGAGCGTGCCAGAAGAATGACGCCAGGATTCCGCCGCGACGAGAAGGCACAGCCTCTCGCAGCTGCGTCGAAAACGTTAAAAGGTTTCACAGCCCACAGCTGCATTTCTCTCGCAGGCTGGCTACTGCCAAAAACCAGCTAATAGCTTTGGCGAGCGTGCTGGAACAATAACACCAGAATTCCGGGAAGGAAGGAACACGTGTGTCTCGCAGCGGAAAGGGGGACGCTAAGCCCTATACAACTGGGGCCGGGTATCCCACTCGAGCACGTGGTGGGCGAAGCCATAAAACTTTAATGCCAAAATCGCCGGCGCCGCTGAGACCACGTGCGGATAGCCGCAGCGCCGAACACGTGTTTACGACCAAGGGCGCGGCGTTCAGCCCCCAGCCACGTGCGAGATGAGGCGTTTTAATATGGCTAACGGGCTAATAAAACGGCGGAGGAGCAGACGAGAAGAGGTCAGTTCTACCACAGACGCGGAGGGAGTGAGTCGGCGTACGCGAGTCGAGGAAAGAGGAGTGGAGCCGGGAGGAGTGGAGTTCGAGAGAAGGCATCACGACGCCAAGACCAATCTGCGAGGAACTGTCGCAGCCTCCCGACGAGGTGACGAAGCAGCCCCGAGTTCGACACCGGAGCGGAGTCAGCCCCAGCCGAGAGACGAACCAGCGCCTCGAGACAAGCTAAGTAGAGACATGCAGCAAGTGTGAAGAACCTTGTTAAGCGAAAAATAAAACGACATACGTGAACTCTCAAGGAAGTTCAAATTCATTTGGTAAATTTGAACTACGAACAGTAGTGTCAACATATTTACACGCCCTATCACTGAGGACTAGCATCCATTGCTGGCGCCCTACGCAGAGAGCAGATACAGACTTATACGCCATAGCGCAAATAGGGAGGTATCAGTATTATATTAGGAACGAACGCGCGCGAGTGATCCTACGGACCTACGCTAAGGAGTGAACGGGTGCGGTGCGCGGGGCGGCGGGCGGAAAGCGCGCTCGTTTGTTATTGTCTTGCCTTAGTTACGTCGTGGACTACAATTGCTAATGACGCATAGTTTGTTGACGTTTTCGTTCGTTCAATTTCGTTGACACAACTGTATTTTAAAGTTGATTTTTAACTATTATTTACCATGGCTAGTTCAGCAAAAAAACAAAAAGGGCAAGATAGTAAGTGTAATAGAGAATTTCAAACTTGGTGGACTGAAAAATATGGCATGATAAGTAAAGGCGACAAAGCGGTGTGTGTTTTATGTTCTGGTACAGTGGTATGTAGAACATCGTCTGTAAAACGGCATTTTGAAACAAATCACAAATCTCTTAGTCAAAAAAGCGAACCAGTGCAAAAGGAATTAATTGCAAGTGCAATGAAAGACAGAAATAAACAGTCAACGTCTATGATTAAATATGTTGGCAAAAATTGTCATACGAGCGCGGCAAGTTACTCGGCTGCAAATGTCATTGCTCGGCATAGTAAACCTTTTCAAGATGGAGAGTTTTTGAAGGAAGCCTGGTTAGCATGCGCGCCCTCACTTTTTGATGATTTCGATAATAAAGATAAGATAATTCAGCGCATTAAAGATACTCCTCTATCTAGAAATACAATAAAGGAAAGAATCTTAAAACTGGCCGAAAATATAACAGATCAACAAAAAATTGACATTAACTCCGCTCCTTTTATATCGCTATGCATTGACGAAAGTACTGACATTACTAAATCTGCACGTTTAGCTGTTTTTGCTCGATATTGCGTAGGAAACATCATTAAGGAAGAATTAATTGCGATAACATCGTTGCTAACAACTACAAAGGGCACAGATATTTGTACGGCTGTTAAAAATTCGCTTGCTGAGAAAGAAATTGATTTTAAAAAAATTGTTTCAGTCACAACTGATGGTGCTCCAAGTATGGTGGGCAAAAAAAATGGTTTCATAAGTTTATTTCAAACAGACGTAGGACATTCGATTCTTGAATTCCACTGCATAATTCACCAACAAGCCTTGTGTGCTAAGAGTGGTTTAACATCTCTTGATAAGGTAATGGCGGTAGTCACAAAAATAGTCAACCTCATATCGTCGCACGCTTTAAATAAGCGAAAGTTTGATGCTTTGTTGAATGAAGTCAACTCGGTATATAATGGCTTACTGATGTATAATAATGTTCGCTGGCTGAGCCGCGGGAACGTACTTCAAAGATTTGTTGACTGCTTGGAAGAAATCAGACTGTTTGTGCAAAATGAGGGAAAAATTGAACAATACCCAGAGTTGTTGGATGTTATGTGGCTTTCAAAATTGATGTTTTTTACAGACATATGCCAACATTTCAATGAATTGAACGTAAAGCTTCAAGGCACAAATAAAACAATTATCGTCATGATAGATCTCATTCGCGCTTTTGATGCTAAACTACATGTTTTCAGGAACGATATTACTACAAAAAACTACAAGTATTTCCCAAACTTGAAAAAAAATTTCAACCATTTAGATATACATGAGAAACCAGGTGGAGAAGTAACTGAAGAATTTATTTCTGTAATTGATTCTTCAATCAAGGGATTCTCAGCGAGATTTTCTCAGTTCAGAGAATTATCGGAAACACTAAAGTTTATTATGTACCCTGATGTGACTTCATTTGATAAACTGAATTTGTCCCCATTCGATTGGTTGGAAATTGAAGAATTTGAAATGCAGCTGATTGATTTCCAGTCTAGTTCAATATGGATTCAAAAATTTATTGAAGCAAGGAAAGAGTTGGAATTAATTGAAACAGAAAGATTGTCAAGCAATATAAGTAAAAATGCCAGTATCAAAATTTTGGAAACATGGAATTCGTTTCCAGACACATTTAACTGTTTGAAGAAGCTGGCTCGTGCTATTTTAACCATATTTTCATCTACCTATGCCTGCGAGTCATTATTTTCAGAGATGAATAACATTAAAGACTCGCTTAGAAACCGTTTGACAGATGACTCCAGTTCAGCATGCATTCTGCTAAAAGTAACATCTTACAACCCTAATATAAATTATTTGTCATCTAATCTGCAACAACAGAAGTCACACTAATGTAATTTGAATTATGCGTACAACTGAAACATTTATTATTTGACATTGCAAAATGTATTTTTGGTAGTAAATAAAGAGTTTTGAGTAGATAGTGTTTAGTATTATTATTTTTCTAATAATCACTAAGTTAAAATTATCTGACGGCACGTCTATGGCCTCATCAAACATTTCTTTAGAAAAAATGGCACGCTGATACATAAAGGTTCGCCACCCCTGGTCTAGTACTTGTCAAAAGGTACACACGCAAAGAAGGACCACACATTTTCCACACGGTTGCGCAATCACAACATTTTGCTGGCTTGGCCAGTTTCATCTGGCGGAAAGTTACAGGACAACACACATCTGTTTTTTGGCTGCTGCTAGAACTCAGATGCTGGGAATTAGCCACATCAATCTATAACTAAATCCAGGCAGCCCTTGGGCCTCAACATAAGATAATCACAGCTTCAAACCACACTCATCAGCTCTACCGGTAAATTTTCATTTTCAAAACATGTGTAAATATAGTACCCGAACACTTTTAATATTAAAATTAATCAGTACCGCATCACTCGACTGCAGCCACGTAATTAACACCATGCGCGTGTGTTATTAATAGCAGCGGCAAGCGACTNTAATAGCAGCGGCAGGCGATCGGCACCAACTATTCAATATGACTTTGAACTGGTGGCTACACGGTTAAGCTGCAACCCAATTAAGCCACCCCCGGTAAATCTGGAGTTGACTGTATACATATAAATCTCAAGTGGAACACAGCCATTTAAAATTTATCAATTTGAGATCAGTGTTCATAGTTTTTTTTTTCAAATTTAATCAAACATTAACCTATAACTTTCGTTTAGTTTAGATATGGAAATATTTTACAAGTAAATAATAAATTAACCAACCATCAGCATGTAGTGTTGTCTGTGATGAACCCAAGTAATTTGCAAATTTAGTACTTACAAGAGACCATGCGAGCCACTTAGACAGTAACACAACATCAGTAATCAATTGTGAATCCAAAGACTACCTGTTTACAAATATGAATTGTGGGATCAGATGTTGAAATTATCATCAATTACTTATCATTAATTTTAAGTACATCCCCATTTCAGGCAACATAACGATCGCAGCTGCAAAAACAAACAATTCCAGCTTATTTACAACAAATGTAATACTAATGCACTTAATTTAGGAAGTCCATCATCTGGTGGAATCGCAGGTGTTACCTCAAATTTCAAAAGCATAAATTTGTACAAATTATGTTGTGTACCAATTGTGGGGGAATTGAAAAACTGCACCTACTGAAGGAGACACCATATTTAACAGACCTACACTGAATAAAATATTAATGGCCGCACTAGACCATAACTAAGTTGAAATGTTATGGTACCAGTAAAATAAAGTTGCAAAATCAGTACCACATCAGCAAAAAGTCATGGGTGCTGTCAACACAGTTTCAATAATAAAAAACCTCTCTAGTAGCCCTTTCGCACAATCATTTTAATAATGTAAAATGTTGGTATTTCGTAACACCTGCACAGAAAATAAGCAACAATCATTATAGCAGGGTGCACAATACATAATAAATGGAAAGAAAGTTTTAGTCTTGGAATCAAACAGCTCAATGAGGCAGACAACGCGAAACCATTAACTACTGATAAATATTGTCGCTGTTATCAGGTGACTGGTTGCCTCATTAACAGTACACTTTTGCAAACCCAATAGTTCCTTATAAATGATCACAACTGGAAAAATTTAAATGTCATGTTTATTGCAACAAGTTAAAAACACAAACAAGCACAAGAAATCAATGATAATTAAGAGTGATTACAAAAATTTTAATTAGGTAATCCCTAGAAAATAGGTAACAATTACAAATGCCATAATGTACAAACTGCGGAATACACATTATCCTGTATACTGCAAATGAATTCCACACATTATTCTTTACAAAAGTCATATACTAATTTTACATGCCATAAAGTTATTTAAATTTTTTTTTTTGCATTGAAAAAAACAACTGAAAGTTAAGGTACATGTAGCAATGAGAAATATCACATAATAAAACACAAACGACTAACATTACAGTAGTAATCAATTGTTCGTGGGTTTGTAGGGACGTACAGTAAAAAAACTCATCTCACAAAACATTGTTTGCAGTTACAATAAAACGTCATGCTGGTAGAATGTTATTCAATTCTGGTGGATGGTGATGCTGTTCCCTCTTCTTATAACTGAATACAAAAGTCAATGTACAAATTAGGTTATGGCTGGAAATGTAAACAACAGTAGAATATAATAAATAGGGTGGAACTGAAAATAAGCAAATGTGCCAAGAAGATATGTTGTGCATACATTTAAATATGAACTGTCATGCTATTTTCCAGGAACCAAACTCTCCCCTGGTTTTTACGANTTTCCATATTCTTGTGTTGTATTTGGAGTAAATTTAAATATTTTTTTGTGAGAATGCATATGCTGAAATTGATTTCCCCGGGCACATGATGTTGCTATTAGCTGATATTACACTGGTTGTATTGGAGATTATACGATAGGCTTTAAGTGGCACAGTTATAGCAACTTGGACTAAATATGTTCAGTTTACCAATGTATTGGTGAGGTAAGTGTACTTTTAAGGAATGGTGCAGGAGCTAAAATGAAGGCTATCACAAGAGTGTGGGAACATCACATAGGGTTGTTCCTTTGTTGGCTGAAGTTGTGGCGATGTCGATAATAATTATTTCCTTTCAAAAAGAGAGGATACATTGGTGTTGATTAATGAGCTGGCAAAATATTGAACACAAAAGAGGCAGGTATGAATCATACAACTTGTTCATAGGGGTTCAAAGAAGTTAATATGGCAGGATAAAAAAACAGAATGGGGTTTGTTGTGGTGTGTTTACGTTGTTAAAGCAAGACTTTTACATTGCGTATGAAGAAAAATATCACTACTGCAAGAAGACCATAGTTTCTGGAAAACTAAATAAAAAGGTTTGTGCAGAAATGTATTTGTGGTATGCAAGGCTGTGTGTCTTGACAATATGCACTGAAGAGCCAAAAAACCTGGTATAGGCGTGCATATGCAAATAACAGAGGTATGGAACCAATCAGAGTAACGCAATGCGATATGCAGCTAGATCGGTTACTGCTGCTACAATGGCAGGTTATCAAGATTTAAGTGAGTTTGAACATGGTGTTATAGTCGGCGCACGAGAGATGGGATATAGCATCTCCAAGGTAGCGATAACATTTGGATGTTCATGTATGACCATTTCACGAGTGTACCGTGAATATCGGGAATCCGGTAAAACATCACATCTTCAACATTGCTGCGGTCGGAAAAAGAACGGGACAAACGACGACTGGCAAGAATCATTAAACGTGACAGACGTGCAACCCTTTCTCAAATTGGCGCAGATTGGATTTGTGGACTGCCCTGCAGGATTCATGGTGTGAATTGCCTCCTGCATACCTTCAGACATTAGTCGAGTCCATGCCACGTC
>NQII01010949.1:23454-35050 GCA_002778355.1 Clitarchus hookeri
GCTACATGATATTAGGCAGGTGTACTAGTTATTTTGGCTCTTCAGTGTAGTTTTTATGGAAAGTATTACTAAAGTGAGTGTGCACGAATGTGATGTGCTGTCCCTTTGGTGTAATTTTTTAGACTTGATTAAGCTTTATTTGTATGAGGTGGAGGATATCCTGAAAGTAGAACTTCAGCAGTGCGTCAGAAAAGTTGGAAATAACCGTGAATTGACCATAGTCTACAGTAGTAGGAAATAGGGGGTTCTACGTCACCTGGTTTTGGCTGCAGGACTCGCTGGGAGCCAAGGTGACGTCATCCCCCCCTCCCCAAGTTCCCTTTTTTCTCCCAAAAACGTCAAAATATCCCAAATTTTTCCTCAAAATTTTGGATCTCGTGCACAATCAGGATGGAGCCGGCTGAAAATAGCCGGAATATGCAAGCAGGTACGTGAGGCTCTCGTCTTGAATTGGCTATGTGAGGCTCTCGTCTCGGATTGGCTACGCGAGGCTCTCGAAATGGTCTCGTCTCTGATTGGCAATGCAAGGCTCTCGAAATGGCCCCGTCACTGACAAGCCAGTACCATTCATATTAGCTGAAGAATGTTCGTGCTCATTGCCCCCCTGTCATGCTACTTCTCACATCGTATAAGCATAGTTAATCCAAATTGTTAATCGTTTAACATATAGTCACCAAATTCATAACGTACGCATCACCCCCGACAACAAAAATGAACACACGCTCATTTATGCCCTATGCGCACTTATTAGCATAGTTAACCATAATTTCTGAACAGTTTAAGATACAGGCGTCAAATTCGTAACATAGGTATCATTCCCGACAGCAAAAATTATCGCAGGGTCATTTATGCCCTATGCAAACTTATAAGTATAGTTGGATGTAATTTACAACCCGTTTAAAATACAGTCGCCAAATTCGTAACATAGATATCAACCCTGACAACGACAAACATGTCCTTTGTACTTCTTGTTATGCCTATATAGATGATCACTGCGGGTAAACACATTATAACAGTTATCACAGTGGAACACTTTGTATGCTGGGCTGAACATGCAATGAGCGCTTTCATGCTGACGTGCATTATAACTTTTACTAAAAGTAATTCCACAATAATGACATTGATAATGTAATGCTTGCAACATCTCTTCAGGACCTCTTGCTGTTGTCAGTGTTACAGATGCTAAGTCTTCAACCATTGATCCCATTTTCATATTGCAGCAGAGTACACAGTCGCAGTAGTGACAATGATACTGAATTGCTTGTAGAGTCTCTTCAGGGCTTCTTGCTGTTGTAAATGGCAAGTCTTCCACCATTGTTTCCATCTTAATATTGCAGCAGAGTACACATTCGTAGTAGATGAATGTAGTAGTAGTAACAACCTGCTTTTCTCCACCACGCTCGACAACGAAATTATGTTCATTTTATTTTTATATAAGTTTGAATCTGAGTATAGTCATGTTGACATTATCGTTCTCGCACTTCACAACTGAAATTTCTTCTTCTAAAATAACGTAATGTATACGTTGCTTACACGATACGCTACAATATACATAGGTTGTTAAGTGCATATAACTATTTGTTTTATAATTATTTTTATGTGTGTTTGCAATGTCGTGTAGCAGTGATGTCTCTCTTGCATGAGTAATGGTTCGAGAGCCTCGCGTAACATGTTAGATCTCTTTATCCTTGTTTGTGTCAGTGTTCTGTATGATAAGCTGCCAGCTTCGTCAGTGACGAGACTCTTTCGAGAGCCTTGCATAACATGTTATGTTCCTTTATCCTTGTGTGTGGGCAGTGTCCTTTATGATAGGTTGCCAGCTTCGTCAGTGACGAGAGACTTTCGAGAGCCTCGCATAACATGTAAGGCATCTTATCCTTGTGTGCTGGCAGTGTCCTATATGATGGGCTGCCAGCTTCGTCAATGAAGAGACACTTTCGAGAGCCTCACGTAACATGTTAGGCAACTTTATCGTTGTGTGCGGTAGCATTCTTTATGATAGGTCTCCACCTTCGTCAGTAATGAGACACTTTCGAGAGCCTCGCGTAACATGCTAGGCTCCTTTATCGTTGTGTGTGGTAGCATCCTTTATGATAGGTTGAAGCTTCGTCAGTGACGAAACTCTTTCGAGAGCCTCGCATAACATGTGCATTTTCGTTGTCGGGAGTGATGTCTATGTTATGAATTTGTTGACTGTATCTTAAACAGGTTGGAAATTACAACCAACTATGCTTATATGTTCCCATAGGGCATAAATGACAACGTGGTAATTTTCATTGTCAGGAGTGATACGTATGTTATGAATTTAACGCCTTTATCTTGATCTGTTCGGAAATTATGGTCAACTATGCTTATAAGTGCGCATAGTGCTTAAATGACCCTGTGTTAATTTTCGTTTTCGGGGGTGATGCGTATGTTATGAATTTGGTGACTATATGTTGAATGATTTGGAATTTTGGTCAACTATGCTTACGCGATGTGAGAAGTTGCATGACAGGGGCGGCAATGAACACGAACATTCTTCAGCTAATATGAATGGTACTGGCTTGTCAGTGATGGGATCATTTCGAGAGCCTCGCGTAACCAATCAGAGACGAGACGATTTCGAGAGCCTTACATAGCTAATCCGAAACGAGAGCCTCTCATACCTGCTTGCACATTCCGACTATTTTCAGCTGGCTCCATCTGGATTGTGCAAACCATCCGGATTGTGCTTGAGATCCAAAATTATGAAAAATTTTGAGGGAAATTTGGGATATTTTGACATTGAGCATGCAATTGAGAATGTCCTGCACGGCAACCTGCAAAACCTTCACAAAGTGTGAAGAAGGAATTGTAAGTGTTGCAGATATATATAATTTATCAGCTGTAGTTGAGAATTAATTTTATTTCAGCCACTTGCCTATTTCCCTCTACTCCACTACAGAAAAATTTACAACCTAACTTCGTATTCGACTAGCAGAATGTGGGTATAAATTAGAGTAACCACAGAAATTCACGCAGTTGCTAAGCTATTGTGTACAACAATAATAGGTGTGTGAAGGTAGTATTGTGTAGGAGTCTACATTGTAGTAGAATACGCAGAAGGGAGGAGTCCGCAGAAGGGAGGAGTCCGGAGGAGGTAGGAGTCCGCAGAAGAGAGGAGTCCGCAGAGAGAGGAGTCCGCACTGCATAGTAGTACATGTGCTTAAGTTTGCATATACTTGGAGATTATGAAAAGTGTGGAGACCAAGCATCCGAAAATGGCCTGTATGCATACATGCAACACTTCACCAAGTGTTCAACAATTACATGGGAAACAATACAGTTACTGCGGCAAGACCTTCAGTAAAAGTTGCAATACACGACGATATGAACAGAGTGAGTGTCAAAAGCAACCGGCCTCCAGAATACTATCATGTGATGTGTGTGGTGCAACATTTGGTAGAAGTGACAAACTAAAGAGACATACTGCTATATGTAAAGGTAACACACCTTTACTTGGCACAAGACAGCAAGCATTGAAAGTATTGACGTAAGACAATACAATGGCTGGCCATCATACTGTTTCGTCATGTAAATTATCGATTGTCCCATCGCCCATAACGTCCGGACATGCAGCAGGTTCCAAAAGACTCAGTGAAGAAGGTACGACGGTAGCAGACATTTACTATGAAGAGTGCAAACCATACAGATCGTCCAACGATGTGTACAACAAACATGTATTGCTAAGACAAAAAATGAAAAACGATGATGTTACAACCATCCAGCACGAAAGTGTGACCGCCAAGTTCTCTGGTGATGTGAAATATACATATTCTACTGACGATGATGAAGTAACTGCATCGGTAAAGCAAAAACGTAAACACGATGCTGAAGAAGACGGCTACGTGAAGTTGAGACAGAATAAACAAAGTTTTGAACCAAGTGCTCTGGCTCAGAAGTATCTCACAAACTACTCATCACAGAAGAACATAGATGATGGTGTGTATTGTGAACCATCTGCGAAGACACAATATATAGACACAAAAATATACAATTTTTGCCTTCAACTAAAACAATAAAACACAAAGTAATATATTTAAATATGTATATTGTCACAGAAAAAATATATAATTTTTCAATTTAAAAAAAACATATAATTATCTCTCTAGATGTTGGCGAGAAGCTCGGTGAACATAAATAAATATACATCATTTGATATAGTCATTAGCTCCGAGTCCATAAATAATCATATTTAACTCTTCGCCGACAGAAAGATATCCACTTCTCTGTAATGCAACCAGCACACGTAGTCTATCAACCAGGTCATTGGGGTCTTCATTAAATAAGTAGCTAGACTTCACGACACTCTTCGCAGAAGGTTTACAATACATGGCTGCATCTATGTTCTTCAGTCATGAGTTTGTGGGATACCTCTGAGCCAGAGTACTCGGTTCGAATCTTCGTTTCTTCTGTTCTAACTTCAAGTAGCGCTTATCTTCAGCAACATGTTTATGCTTTTGCATTACAGTTGTCAGCACTTCATCGGTATAATATGGTATAGACTTGGAGGTCACATATTAGTTCTCATTGTCCTGGTTACTTGTAAATTCTTTCTTCGCAGATGGATCACAATACACACCATCATCTATGTTCTTCTGTGATGAGTAGTTTGTGAGATACCTCTGAGCCAGAGTACTTTGTTCGAATCTTCGTTTATTCTGTTTCCACTTCACGTATCCATCTTCTTCATCATCGTGTTTACACTTTTGCTTTGCAGATGCAGTTACTTCATCATTGTCAGTAGAATTTGTATATTTCGCATCATCATCATCATCATCGTTCTCGGACTTGATGGTCACACTTTCGTGCTGGATGGTTGTAACATCATCGTTTTTCATCTTATGTCTTAGCAATACATGTTTGTTGTACACATCGTTGGACGATCTGTATGGTTTGCACTCTTCATAGTACATGTCTGCTACCGTCGTATTTCCTTCTTCACTGATTGTTTTGGAACTTGCTGCATGCCCAGATAATGTTATGAGCAATGGAACAATCAATAATTTACACGACGAATCAGTATGATGGCCAGCCATTGTATTATCTTGCGTCAATACATTCAATGCTTGCTGTCTTGTGCCAAGTAAAGGTGTGTTACCTTTACATATAGCAGTATGTCTCTTTAGTTTGTCACTTCTACCAAATGTTGCACCACACACATCACATGATAGTATTCTGGAGGCCGGTTGCTTTTGACACTCACTCTGTTCATGTCGTCGGGCATTGCAACTTTTACTGAAGTTCTTGCCGCAGTAACTGCATTGTTTTCCATGTAATTGTTGAACACATGGTGAAGTGTTGCATGTATGCATGCAGGTCATTTTCGATTGCATGGCCACTACAGTTTTCATCATCTTCAAGTATATGCAAACTTAAGCACATGTACTACTATGCAGTGCAGCCTCCTCTTATCTGCAGGCTCCCCTCTTCTGCGGACTCCTTTCTCCTGCGGACTCCTCTCTCCTGCGGACTCCTCTCTCCTGCGGACTCCTTTCTCCTGCAGACTCCTTTCTCCTGCAGACTCCTTTCTCCTGCAGACTCCTTTCTCCTGCAGACTCCTTTCTCCTGCAGACTCCTCTCTCCTGCAGACTCCTCTCTTCTGCAGACTCCTCTCTTCTGCAGACTCCTCTCTTCTGCGGACTCCTCTCTTCTGCGGACTCCTCCCTTCTGCATACTCTACTACACCGTAGACTCCACAATACTGCCTTCACACACACACTAGTGTTGTACACAATAGCTTAGCAACTGCGTGAATTTCTGCAGTTACTCTAATTTATACCCACATTCTGCTGGTCGAATACGAAGTTAGGTTGTAATTTTTTCTGTAGTGGAGTAGAGGGAAATAGGCAAGTGGCTGAAATAAAATTAATTCTCAACTACAGCTGATAAATTATATATATATATATATATGCAACACTTACAATTCCTTCTTCACACTTTGTGAAGGTTTTGCAGGTTGCCGTGCAGGACATTCTCGATTGCATGCTCTCAATCTGCATATATCTATTTGTCTAGTGACGTAAGTAAATTTGTTCTCAACTGTAGCTGATCTATCTTATATAATGTCCAACCGGAACTCTTTCCCATATATTGTTCTTCCTCGTGACAAATTTTCTGTATACTAGCTTCAACACCATCTTCAATTTTGTGTGTGTTATACAGAGGTACATTCGAGGCCTTGAAGGCTCTCTCGCTATATTCATTTTTATGTGGTTCTAATTTTGTATATTTACAGTCCAATAATATATTATATTTTACTGTACCTTCCTTTTCCATCTCGTATGTAAGTTGATCTCTAATATTCTGTTTCATATGCTTAAGATATGTACTAATATCATTAACCATAACTGATGAATAAGATGCGACCTCGGAATGCAGATTCTTTCATTATGAATCCATTCTCATTTGGAAGGTTTCCAACATATACAGGTGTAGGTGCTTTATATGTACACATTTGGGTATGCTTGTAATACGCCTCGTGACATACTTTTACCCGGTGGTTGTGTATTTCTAGTCGCATGCTGTCTGGGACACCTGTTACTTCATAACATGAGAATTCACGACCACACTTGTAACAACAAGTAGTGTAGTAAACTCATTGCATCTTCTTCAAACATTTTCCAGATTTCACATGTTGACGAGCACTGAGCTTTTTACTAAAGGTCTTGCTGCAGTATTAACATGAATATTTTGATGCCTGTGGTGAACTGTTGATGTCCAGGTCTGCTGGTTACAGCGCACCGGTATCCAATGTAGCAGGTGTCTGCCCTTCACATGTTTTTTTCAGATGTAGGCAATACACTACGTCTCTTAGCTGGCACAGGAGCGAGTCCCTCACACCTTTGCAAGATGTCGTTTTAAGTTACTGTGTCGTCCAAATTGAGACTTGCACTGTTCACATGTTAAGTTCGATTGCTTCATGTTCATATTACAAGCAGTTTCATGTCGCCGGGCATGACAGCTCTTAGTTAATGGCTTCTTGCGGAAATAGCACGAATGGCTTTCTGCCGTATTTTCCATCTTCGCACGAGACGATGTACACCGTTCGAAATTCGAATAACAACTAAGACGATTCCATGACTTTCACACATATATATATATGTGTATATATATATGTATACAGTCGGTTCACGACTGGAAGAAACTTTTGAAAATCAACCTTTGAAAAAACACCCTAGCCGTTAGCGACATGCATATAACATTACAAACAGCGGCGGGCGCGGATACAGTTATGCCGTTAGGTTGCCAACACAAAGAGAGGAAATAGTTCCAAAGTTTTAACGTAATTGTTAATTTATCGCTTACAAATGGGTGTCGAAAAGAATTGGATGTTATTATGCCAGTTATTAATGACGTGATGCTAACATATTTAGATTTCAACGTTTCTTGCATATTCACATGATTACGCTCAAGGTTAAAGTAACGCGACCATTTGTTTACTAACCTTCGTAGTCCTTGTGTCGTTGACACACGTGCCAGAGAATTTTTGCGATTATCACGTTTAAACTTTAATAATGTATTTATTTGTCTTGTTTTACTAATATCCGCTCTTTATTATTTGGTTTTTAATAACGTATGATTTTAATTCGTGCTCACTTTCAATTCTAATTTCTTATGTTTTTATGTGTTTCGTACACGTGTCTTTCCTTTGCCACTTTATTATAACGTTGCAGTATTTGCACATAAGAATTGTTTTCACATTGTCGAAGACGTATAATCCTTCACTCGCAAACTCTGCCGTCCTGTCGAAAACCGTCACAACCATTTTTAAATAACGTTTTACAATTGCGCGAAACACCCGACTCAACCACCATGCCATTTTAACGTCTGTAGCAATTTCGATCAATACTGATGATCTTGCCTTCGATGTACGGGAATTTATCGAAAGTCACTATCAATCGATTGTAAATAGACAACAACTATATATTCATCAAAATACTCGCATTTTGGGTTTATAGAACGCTTGTGGAATACCCATTAATAGTATAAACATTACATGACTTTTATAATGGGTAGGTGCATGTACGAACACATCTACACACACAGGGGAATGTAAACATTGGCATGTGACTGCCACATGGCAGTCACATGGCAATGTTTGTTTACCTTTGGTGGAAGAATACGAAATGGGCTTGAAAGTAAATCTTTAGCAGGGCTTCAAGAAAGTCTCTTCCAGTCATGAACCAACTAATATATATATACATATATATATATATTGTGTGTGTACATATATTCTTATTTCATCAGTGGGATTTAAGCTTTTTTAAGCATTCTATAATCGTCAATTCGACTAGCTAAGCTAGCCTATCAAGTTTGCTATGCTGCCATACAGCTGTAAGTTTTTCCCCCACAGTTCCTTGAAAGGTTTATACTATATCTTCAAATCGAGGCAAAACACTTTAACAATAAACCAGACTTCCCTCCACCACTACACAGCATTTTACATCTCTCATGATGACGTGCGTTGCTACTTTTGCTAAAGATCTTACCACAATAGCAACATTGTTTCCTACATGTCGGTGACGGATTGTGTTCATTGTTCACATGAAAGTCAGAAGTTGGTGATGGAGGTGTACCAATACTTCGTACAGCAGCCACCTGATCGTCACAAGTTTTTAACGCTGTCAATATACTTTGTTGCTTAGTATGTAGAGGAAAAAAGTATTTACGCTTTTTCATATGTACATTTAAACTATCTGTACTGGTGAATACACCTTGACACATATCACATCGATAGCTTGTGCGACGTGAATTCAGCTTACATTTATGCTTTATATGTCTCTTCACATTGTAGGCTTATGGAAATGTCATGTCACAGTAGTGACATGAATGACTAGGAGATGTGACTGATCCACCATTGTTTTCTCGGTAGGGTGTGTGATGACTTTAACGATGTTGATGGTTCGGATTTTTCTTTCGCGTGTATCTTCCCATCACAAGTTTCCTTTACTCTCATCAAATACTGATTGCCGTGTTGAGGAAGGAGGGTTTTACATGTTGCGCTATGCCTTTATTAGGCTGCCGAGTCTTCAAAAATTTGATTTGCACTTTTCACATGATAAGCTAATGCATCTTATATTTTCTTGGCACCCAGTCTCGTGTCTACGAGCATGACAACTTTTAGAAAAAGTCTTCTTACAGTAGCAACACAAATAACTCTCCCGATTCGTTTCCATCGTAGAAAACAGAACACTGGTCGCTCTTCGAAGACTGATTAGCAACTGACCCTGGAGTGTTGGGTGATGTAGAATACAATACAGTGCGCTATGTACTTAGCTCAATATTAAACGAGAGCGAGACGGTTTTCGTGGCCGGGGCCTAGAAGCAGAAGCAACACTAAGCACCTATAGGGCCACGACAATAAAAACCCAGTGATCTCCAAATAGAGGTCTTGCTGTCGTTCGTTTAGAAGGTTGAGAGAACGATATGTAAAAATAAACAAGTTGTTCTTGTGTGTGCCGCTTGCAGCCGCTGCCTTGTGTGACCTTGACTACGGCGTTAATAATTTTAATCATACAACTTTACATATTATTTGTTAATATATTTTTCCGAAGTTCACGTCGGTGGCTGGGATGTGCGTAATAAAAACAATTTTCTAAGCATTGTATCAGTTAGTATCTTGTTAAGTGTCGTTGGAGCACGACCGACAACGGACGGGTCTGCTGTACGCGTGTAAGTGTGCACATGATTTGTTTTTTTGTGTACTGACTGATGACGTGAGCGTTAATTATATGTAAATCGAATGTCTCGGTAGGCGGTGTCGCTCACAGCAAGGCTGTTGTGAAACTAACCATCAGACTACATATTTTAATATTTCAGAACATCATGTCGAGCTGTGTGTAGCAAAAGGAAAACACTATTACTTATAATATAAATTTCCATCGCTCACGCCGCGCCTTAAATAAACACTGTATTTCTCTCGGCGAGTCGGGGGCCCCCGCGTTGTTATCATGGCAGGGGTTTGGGACTGTAACAAAAACATGTATTATTTAAACAAATATTTTGAATTACTTTTCCAGCGTTGCCCTCGCCTATGTGTGTGTGTTTGTGTGTGTCGTCTCGGTATAAACTTGTTTCTCGGTAGGGGGGACGCGCAAATCCTGTGTGGAAAATCACTCTTTGCCTGGGGGTATGGGCGTCGATGCTGGGACACGCAGGCTTCGTTTTAGGAAGCCGCCTGAGGCTATGTCTATCCATCGCTTCACCGCATGACCCTAGAAGTACATCGTCGTCTGTCCTTTACTTTACCATGGCACCACTCACTATTGAACACGAGAGCATGACGGGAAAACTCTGCGAAAATTTGGGAATGCAAGAGAATGAAGGAGGGACCAGTCGCGGCACCGTGGCAGGGATTTGGGTAGACTCTGAGACAACCCCTCAATCCCTATTGCCTAAAAAGGAGTCATTCCTCCCATATTGTGGGGTCATGCCGAAGCTGGGACTATAACAATTGATGGTAAAATAATTTTTTTAAATGCGTATATATATATTTTATCTCGGCGAGATGAGGCCGGGAAGGGGGAGGCTATAACGATTATTATTATTATTGTTTAAACACGTAAGTCTGAAGCATATATGTGTGTGAGTGTGATGCGGTCCGCCACTTTGTTCTTGGCAGTGGATGTGCGCGTACGTATATATGTAAGAATGCAGCATTCCTTTTTTTTTTTTTTTTTTTTGGGTACAGCACGCACCGTCTCGTTATGTTTAAATATTCATCCTAACTCTTTTACATATATAAATCTTTCCATCGCTCCCGCCACATTTAAAGAACATTCGAGTTTGTTTTTTATATACTTCCCGTTCGGGATGTGTCTCGGCTACCGCGGCACCCCTCCCCTATGAATGCAAGAGCATGAATTTTAGCATGTCTGCTCTATCCGTTGCATCACCTCGGCACCTCTTGGGATGCGAGAGCTACTTTACATATTTTTATAATATATATTTCCGAAACTCACGTTGGTGGCTGGGATGTGCATAATAAAAACATCTTTCTAAGCATTGTATTGGTTAGTATCGCGTTAAGCGTCGTTGGAGCACGACCGCCAACTGACGGGTCTGCTGTACGTGTTTAAGTATGAAGGACTTTGCGTATAATCGGGTCATCATACAACAAATAACAAAACTTCCAATGCAAGAGTGTGACGTGGCTACGTCATGTCGGCGTGCCAGGCTTCTCTGTTGGGTGGTCATCCTCACCGGCGGCGGCAGGGAGACCTTGTTAGTCGGCCGGCCGGTGTTTCCGGCATCCACTGCCTCTCCATGTCTCTCTTACCAGCTACACGTGGCCGCCCAGTGTGCGAGTCGTCGGTCCGCTACACTCCAGTAATATTTCTCAACCTAACGGGCACTGCCCAGTGCGAAACCGTTGTGATCGAGCTCAAGGATTTAGTTTTACTATCATGATACGGTGGTCGCCTGGGTAGGTCGCCGAACGGTATGCAGAGCTCCAGCAGGAAACGTTTTATTAACACACAGTACTGACTGAGTGTACATCACGTTTTTTTTTTCTCGCACGATTCATATTCATCCTAACAATTTACATATATTTATATATTTCCATCACTCA
>NQII01010950.1:3742-19533 GCA_002778355.1 Clitarchus hookeri
GAAGAATCTTCCCCCCCCCCCACGATGCAAATCGCCGCGTCAAGCAATACGTAGCCTACGTAGCAAAAGGGAAGGGGAAGGTTGTCTCGTGTGTACATGTAGAAGTGACCCTGTTAAGCATTAATAAAACTGACTTATGGTAACCCACAAGGAAGGTGAATTTATTGGTAAATTGGACCTAGGGACAGTAGTGTCGACATATTCCCACGCCCTAACACTGAGGGCTAGCATCAAGTGCTGGCGCCTTACGCAGAGAGCAGATTCCATACCTACTATACGCCATAGCAATAGGGAGGTATCAATATTATAACTTTAGTTCTGTCCAAGTGATTATTTATCATTATTCTCTTAATTTTGTGAATATTCCTTTGGCAAATAAGGACAGTTTTCAGAATTATTGAATTTTTGCTTTTCCAGTGTTGTTTCTTACAGTAAATAGATGTATGTTATTAACAGTTAAAGATTCCCTTATTGTCAGCCTGGACAGAAAGCAGTTTGATCATGTTCAATCTAAACTGTTGTCTGGCTTTTTGTTTTTTGATGCCATGTAAATTGTTGAGTTTAAACTCTTCTCTGGCAAACCTTATTTTGCTTTTTATGACAAATCATTTGTAACCTTACATATATCCTTTTTCCAAAAAATTTGTTCTCTCTGATTGTTTGCCACTAAATTCTCTACTGATGTAACCTTTTTGTGTACTACTACTCTTGAATCTCATCCACCTTTGACTCTCTCATTGTCTGGGAATGGTTTTATTAGTAACGTTTCTCATTGTGGTATTGTCAGCCATATTTTGAAGCTTTTGGCCAGGTAAACTCTGCTATCCGTTTCAATCAATCTTTAACTATTTTGCCTGTTGTTTCTATTGATTCTTCTTCTTCTTCCAGTTATATGGATAAATAAATTTTAAAAATTTAGTCATGGGAATGTGACAGAACAAAAGAAATTTAATTGTTAGGGAAAAAATTATAAATGGAGTATAACATTTCCATATCACACTGATTTGTGGCTACCAATTGATGTATATAACAAGGACTGCTGTTTTGGTATTTTTTTTACATTGCAAGCGATACTGGCCGCTTTGAAATAGTGGTACATATTTCCATTTTGGTATTAGATTATTGGAGTCGTAGAGTTAAGAAAAACAGATATACTGCAGTTGTTCACCTCACAGTGACAAAACCACTGACATAGAGTAAAGCACACGAGCGTAGTGTATTTTTGTTTGATGTAAGACACAGTGGATTTCTAGTGTCGTGCTGCAGCCGAGAGGATAATGTGAAAGAAACAGTGTATATATTTATTAGCTATGATGTAATAAATTATTAGTATGATTGTTTACAGAAAATGGTGCCGGGTGTAGTTGTAGGGTTGTTCTTGTTATAATTAACCTATTTAACAAAATGCACAAATTTGTAATTAGAAGCATGTGCAAGTTATTAGGGAAGTGAAGGGGAGTTCACATTCCGAAAACCATGCCAGTTATGGGCCATCATCATACACACCAACAAATTTGAATCCAGATACATCTTTATCTTCCTTAAAGGAAGCATGCCTTTTTCTTTCTGTCATGGAAGAGAAATAAGCAGCTGTAGTAAAGAGACCACAAAGGTGTTTTAACCTAGACTGGAGTAAAACCTATCCATGGATTGCTTACGACGGGATAAAAGATGCTATCCTTTGTTCTGTATGTAATAAAATATTTGGGGGAAACAGTTTTCAGTTTTCGACTAAAAGAGAGATGACTTTCATTAATACTGGCTACTTCAATTGGATGAAGGCCATCAAAATACTTAAAGTGCATGAACTTTCAGATTGCCTATCATAGGGAAGCAGTTCTGAACTGTTGAAAGGTGGAGTCAATGTTTGTACGTAGATATCAGACGAGAAACAGAGGAAAATGGTGGTAAATCATAGTTGTTTAAAAAATTATTTTCATTGCTTCTGTATCTGTGCGCCTTGTGGCCTTGTAATTATAGGCCATACTGATAATGAAAGTAACTACTCTAACCTCCTTAAAGCACAATATAAAGATTCAGCTGAACAACAGAGGTGGTTACAAAGAGAGTATTACACATGGTGCAGTTATGATATACCTAATGAAATACCTGACATAATTAAATACTTCTTCGAAAGCTAACTGCAGAAGTTGAAAACTCTTTATATTTTCCAATAACATTTGATGAAACAGCTGATGTCAGTAGGAAAGAACAGTTTTAATTTTGCTCAAGATGTGTCACAGTTTCTTTAGAGATAAAGGAACTGTTTTTGGCTTTTATGAAACAGGTAGTAAAACTTCTTCCAACTTATTTAATATTATATGCGACATACTTACTTTGATTTGCCCATCATAAATTGTAGAAGTCAATGCTTTGATGGTGTTGCTGATATGTCTGAGTGTATAATTGAGTACAACCCAAAATATAAAAAATGGGAAAAAGAGCTTTATATGTACAATGCTAAGCACATTCTTTGAACTTGGCAAGACTTATGTGCTACATTTGGTGGTCTAGCACAGAAGTAGGACATTCTGTAAAGAAGGGTATTTGTGATATTTGAAGAGTGATATCATTGTGTTAATTTTGGCATGTTAAGGTTTGAATGTTTTTAATACACACAGTGTAACAGTATTATGGCCACAAACACATTTACTTTTTTTTCCCTTTCACAGGTAATATATAGAAATAAATACTATAAATAAACTTGTTTTGATTAAGGCCCTATCACACATTAAAATAAGTATTTAAATTGCAGTATGTAACATTCATATTGTAAATCTGATATTAATATCATACTGATTTTGAGTGGGCAAGGCTCCGAGTTAGATAAAGGTATCACTAACACAAAAATATTATCTTAAAAATATTACCATTTCTACCAGTGGTATATTCAATGTTTAGGTACGAAGAATGCTTAAATAGCACCATTTTGCTCCTTGAAATCAAAATTTTCCCGGGGACAACCCCAAGACCCCACTCCCTACTTTATTTGAGTGATCTGCATTTCCTTATAAAAAAAAATTCTTTTTNTACTTTATTTGAGTGATCTGCATTTCCTTATAAAAAAAAATTCATTTTAATTCTTGCCCCTTCAATATCTAATTGAAGTGAATGCCATTGCCTACAAATTTACACAAAAAATGTAAATTGCAATTACACACACATCTGCTATATAACTCAGATTTGACTTTTATTTATTTGCAAAAGTTTTTTTATGGACATCAGTAAATGATGAGCAGACAGACTTTAGTGAAGCCTTCTGATGGATAAATCATTGCTTCAACATACACCAGTTTTCTTGTGAATGGTTCCACTGTACAAAATAATTTTCTTCTGAAATATACATGTTCAANCTTTTTATGACAAATCATTTGTAACCTTACATATATCCTTTTTCCAAAAAATTTGTTCTCTCTGATTGTTTGCCATTAAATTCTCTACTGATGTAACCTTTTTGTGTACTACTACTCTTGAATCTCATCCACCTTTGACTCTCTCATTGTCTGGAAATGGTTTTATTAGTAACGTTTCTCATTGTGGTATTGTCAGCCATATTTAGAAGCTTTTGGCAAGGTAAACTCTGCTATCCGTTTCAATCAATCTTTAACTATTTTGCCTGTTGTTTCTATTGATTCTTCTTCTTCTTCCAGTTATATGGATAAATAAATTTTAAAAATTTAGTTATGGGAATGTGACAGAACAAAAGAAATTTAATTGTTAGGGAAAAAATTATAAATGGAGTATAACATTTCCATATCACACTGATTTGTGGCTACCAATAGATGTATATAACAAGGACTGCTGTTTTGGCATTTTTTTTACATTGCAAGCGATACTGGCCGCTTTGAAATAGTGGTACATATTTCCATTTTGGTATTAGATTATTGGAGTCGTAGAGTTAAGAAAAACAGATATACTGCAGTTGTTCACCTCACAGTGACAAAACAACTGAAATAGAGTAAAGCACACGAGCGTAGTGTATTTTTGTTTGATGTAAAACACAGTGGATTTCTAGTGTCGTGCTGCAGCCAAGAGGATAATGTGAAAGAAACAGTGTATATATTTATTAGCTATGATGTAATAAATTATTAGTATGATTGTTTACAGAAAATGGTGCCGGGTGTAGTTGTAGGGTTGTTCTTGTTATAATTAACCTATTTAACAAAATGCACAAATTTGTAATTAGAAGCATGTGCAAGTTATTAGGGAAGTGAAGGGGAGTCCACATTCCGAAAACCATGCCAGTTATGGGCCATCATCATACACACCAACAAATTTGAATCCAGATACATCTTCATCTTCCTTAAAGGAAGCATGCCTTTTTCTTTCTGTCATGGAAGAGAAATAAGCAGCTGTAGTAAAGAGACCACAAAGGTGTTTTAACCTAGACTGGAGTAAAACCTATCCATGGATTGCTTACGACGAGATAAAAGATGCTATCCTTTGTTCTGTATGTAATAAAATATTTGGGGGAAACAGTTTTCAGTTTTCGACTAAAAGAGAGATGACTTTCATTAATACTGGCTACTTCAATTGGATGAAGGCCATCAAAATACTTAAAGTGCATGAACTTTCAGATTGCCTATCATAGGGAAGCAGTTCTGAACTGTTGAAAGGTGGAGTCAATGTTTGTACGTAGATATCAGACGAGAAACAGAGGAAAATGGTGGTAAATCATAGTTGTTTAAAAAATTATTTTCATTGCTTCTGTATCTGTGCGCCTTGTGGCCTTGTAATTATAGGCCATACTGATAATGAAAGTAACTACTCTAACCTCCTTAAAGCACAATATAAAGATTCAGCTGAACAACAGAGGTGGTTACAAAGAGAGTATCACACATGGTGCAGTTATGATATACCTAATGAAATACCTGACATAATGAGTACTTCTTCGAAAGCTAACTGCAGAAGTTGAAAACTCTCTATATTTTCCAATAACATTTGATGAAACAGCTGATGTCAGTAGGAAAGAACAGTTTTAATTTTGTTCAAGATGTGTCGCAGTTTCTTTAGAGATAAAGGAACTGTTTTTGGCTTTTATGAAACAGGTAGTAAAACTTCTTCCAACTTATTTAATATTATATGTGACATACTTACTTTGATTTGCCCATCATAAATTGTAGAAGTCAATGCTTTGATGGTGTTGCTGATATGTCTGAGTGTATAATTGAGTACAACCCAAAATATAAAAAATGGGAAAAAGAGCTTTATATGTACAATGCTAAGCACATTCTTTGAACTTGGCAAGACTTATGTGCTACATTTGGTGGTCTAGCACAGAAGTAGGACATTCTGTAAAGAAGGGTATTTGTGATATTTGAAGAGTGATATCATTGTGTTAATTTTGGCATGTTAAGGTTTGAATGTTTTTAATACACACAGTGTAACAGTATTATGGCCACAATCATATTTACTTTTTTTTCCCTTTCACAGGTAATATATAGAAATAAATACTATAAATAAACTTGTTTTGATTAAGGCCCTATCACACATTAAAATAAGTATTTAAATTGCAGTATGTAACATTCATATTGTAAATCTGATATTAATATCATACTGATTTTGAGTGGGCAAGGCTCCGAGTTAGATAAAGGTATCACTAACACAAAAATATTATCTTAAAAATATTACCATTTCTATCAGTGGTATATTCAATGTTTAGGTACAAAGAATGCTTAAATAGCACCATTTTGCTCCTTGAAATCAAAATTTTCCCGGGGACAACCCCAAGACCCCACTCCCTACTTTATTTGAGTGATCTGCATTTCCTTATAAAAAAAAATTCTTTTTAATTCTTGCCCCTTCAATATCTAATTGAAGTGAATGCCATTGCCTACAAATTTACACAAAAATTGTAAATTGCAATTACACACACATCTGCTATATAACTCAGATTTGACTTTTATTTATTTGCAAAAGTTTTTTTATGGACATCAGTAAATGATGAGCAGACAGACTTTAGTGAAGCCTTCTGATGGATAAATCATTGCTTCAACATACACCAGTTTTCTTGTGAATGGTTCCACTGTACAAAATAATTTTCTTCTGAAATATACATGTTCACAGATATATTCTTTATTGTACATACACACAAGTGTAATATGCTGCATTTTGCATTTATGTATCATAAACCAACACAAGCTATAATTGGTAAAAATTGAAGTATAACTTTGAATTATTACAGAACTTAGTTTTTGTTTCTGAGAACATGCATTGTGAACTGGCTGTACAGTACGGAAAGCTCTTTTATAACTTGCTTGGCATCATAGG
This sequence comes from Clitarchus hookeri, assembly GCA_002778355.1. Taxonomy (NCBI): domain Eukaryota; kingdom Metazoa; phylum Arthropoda; class Insecta; order Phasmatodea; family Phasmatidae; genus Clitarchus; species Clitarchus hookeri. The sequence goes on from NQII01010950.1 coordinate 10,013, forward strand.
TGGCTTGCACCGTAAGGCAGAAGTTTTAGTCGGCCAGATAATTTCACTCTTTTATTATCCCCACAAGGGAATGCCAGAAAGGTGTTGTAGGTTAGCTGAGCTAGCAAGAAAGTAGAAAGTTTTCTTTACAAAATACAGCAACATAGGTTCACTTGGGTGTTTATTCAGACTGGCCTCGAAACCAACTATTTTCCCATGTAATCAAAGGATTAGTTGTGATGTGTACATGTCAAATACACTGCAAGTAAGACACAAGCTTGCTCATGCTCAAACCATAACTTATACATCACCAAGGCCAATGTGAAAGGAAAGAGTGACAATCAAGTGCTAGGACATCTCAGTAGCTGTCTTGGAGTAACAATTACAGCAGGCACAGTCAATGGATGGGCCAAATCATTAACTCCTCTTTCTGTTGTTCTCAGTACTAGGCAGTGACAGCAACAAACAGGTATGCATGCCTACTTTTGGCAAGGGCAGTGACTGGCAATGTAGCACATTTCATGTCTTTGTCGGACTATATATATGGCAATACTTCACAAAAAATCTGACTGAGCAAAACTGAAAGAATCTTCCTCACATTCAACTCTTGTATACTTTTAGAATACACTCGCAACATTGTTTAATACAATATTGAGATTAGCCTGGCCGGGATGATATGCTTACAATGTCCTCTCCAATTATCTGAGTAAGCTGGCACAGTGGTAAACCTTGGGATAATCATTCAAGAGGACCTGGCTTCAAATCCTTGTCTAAACATCCTGATTTTAATTTCCATGGTTTCCTGAAATTACTCCAGGCGAATGCTGAGATGGTTCCTTACAACAGGTCATAGCTGATTCCTTCCTTGATCCTACATTTACGAGCAATTTGCTCCATCTCTAATGACCTCACAGTCGACAAGATGTGAAGCCCTACGTACCTATCTCTCCAATTAATCCATGCATATCACAATTTCTCCACGCTCCATAAACTGTCATTTATAAAATTACTGATGCTTAGTCATGTGTGGCAAGGCTATCAGCCCTGATTTCAGCCATCAAAAGTGTAGCACTAATTTCATTACTTTGTTTCTTTGAACATCAGCTTGTCCTAGCTGGTCTCCTGGAAGGATTAAGCACTATACTCCAATGTGCGGTCCTGTTGCTGTTCGAATTTAGGTTCCAATTACTTGGTGTTGCTCACCTTTCCTGACACTATAGGTGGCTAAAGATCTGGGAAGATAGCAGTGTTGTCAAATATCAAGTCATGGCCATGTCTACCACGTTTCTTGCTGTTGCTCTATGNAGATCTGGGAAGATAGCAGTGTTGTCAAATATCAAGTCATGGCCATGTCTACCACGTTTCTTGCTGTTGCTCTATGAGGCATTGTTTACTCTCTTACAACTTCATTGCTGTTGTGCTGATTCACACAGACTAGTAAATATTTGAGGTTTGCTCTTCTAGCCTCCTTGCTTCCTTGTTGCCTCTGACACAGGTCAAGAGCATGGTGATTGACTGTGTAAGGAGGCTCGATGCCACACCAATATTCCTGTTGGTGGTAGAGGGACTGTCAGCTAGTATTACACACAGTGCTAGATGAGGGAGCTATCTACCAATATTACTTGTGGTAACAGGGTGATAGTTGGCCATTATTACAGGTGGTTNGGTAACAGGGTGATAGTTGGCCATTATTACAGGTGGTTGAAGTGAGTAGTAGTCAGATGGTAGACTTTAGTACTGGTAAGGTTGGGCAGTCTGGATCCACAGTAGACAAATGTGGTCAACATAGTTGTCAACTACAAGATTAGTTAACAACAGTACATAGTGTGGCTTTTGCTGCAATGGCTACCACTTTGACTGAAGCAGAGAGTCCTCACTTTCATGTTGTCCTGGACAGAGATGATGCAAATGTGAAGGTTACAAAACAGCTGTCTCCATTTTCCCACATGCACAGAGATAGCATAAGACTTGGGCAGTACAGAGAAGAGGGGGATACACAGACCTCATTTGTGGCCCTCAGCAACTGCTCTAGTCATGGTTGAAGGCATCCATCTCCAAGTTCTCATGCAGGTAGTGCAATATGGATGCACAAAGGAGTGGGGCAGTCAGTGGCTGCACAGCATTATAGCACACAACACTGTTTCCCCCTCTTCTTTTAATGTAAGGCCTAGAAAATATGCAATTTTCCTGCCTGTAGTGATGTTCTTAATGTACTGACATTTTCTTTTACAAATTTTGTAGATAGAATACTCTGACTGGTAAAATAATATTCCCATAAAAATCTTTATCTGCTAACAGTTATTGTATCAATGTGACAGGGCTGCTCACATATCTGGACAGTTTTAAACACATTTGGTGTCAACCAGATTGCTTGGGTTTATTTCATAGCTGACCATTATTTTTTAAACTGCTTAGAATTGAGTTAGCAGTAAGCCTTAAATAGACCAGTTTCACAAGGTGTGTTAAACACACCTTTGCTATCTAATCCCTTGATAAATTCTAAAAATACCTCTACAATGAATGAATGAATGACCAAGCTGTTTCTCAGATTACTTTAATCACCAGTTTGTTATCAAGTTACCAATCTGGCAAACTCATAAAATTTTGGCTTGAGATTGGCTACTATATTTTCTATTTTGTTTTTCTGAAATACATATTGGTTATTCCTACTTTACTTACTAATACTGAAATTAGCAACTAGAAATAAAAAATTTAAATCAAGAAATTTTGTTACTTCCAAAATAATTTATTTAGTAGAAAAATATTTATATGTGTAACTGAAAATTGTTACAAAAATTACATATTTAAACCAGGTGTAGTCACACAAGCGTTAATTTGTCTAGTGACTGGAGAAACAGCATGATTAACAAAATAATGATGTGATGATGCTTCCAAGCACATGTCCATGGTCTTATAACAGGGTGGCTGGCAGTATCTTTATCCAGGGTGGCTAACATTATCCTTAAAACATATTCCCCGACTTTCCCAGGTATCCTGTTACCTTTCCCTAATCAAAACATACTGAAAAAAATTAGAAATATTTTTATGTTGTTTCTTAAAAATTACTAACTTCTTTATGAGTAGCTTTAACACAGCCTTCCTTTACGGGTGCTTTTCTATGCAGTGACAAATATTTATTTTTAAAACAAGTATATACAAAGATAGCACATAGAAAAAGGTGAGACAGCGGTTAAATAATAACTTTCTCAGGGCCATAAACAAAGCCATGTTACAAAGACAAGACACCATCCAATATATCAATTCAATGAGAACCACTAAGTGTTTTATTACTTTAGTAAATATTTTATTAGCAAAATCTTATGCTTAAAGAAACTAATATCTTTTTAATTTTGTATACATGAATACTTTGCAAAAATATATAGGATGATTCTAAAATCATACGACAAACATTGAGGGGTGGTAGAGCTCACTAAAACAAACAATTATTGTATAGGAATATATGGGAGGAAGTGACGCGTTGAGGCACAAACACAAACATAACACATGAAATGCAACACATTGTTTATTTACGACGTCGCCGCTAAATGCCTTTGTACAGCAACGTTTATGTTTATAATAATTGCTCAAAATTGTCTTTAATGGAATCAACTGGAGTCTCGTAAATGAGGGCTTTCAAATGCCCCCATAGGAAAAAATCAAGACTCAATAAATCTGGCGATCGTGGTGACCATTGGACTGGCCCACCACGCCTCAACGCGTCACTCCCGCCCATATAGTCCTATACAATAATTGTTTAAGTGAGCTCTACCACTCCTCAATGTTTGTCCCATGTAGACATGACACAGATTAACATGATAGTATTTTTGTAAGAATCAAACCACTGTATATTTTAATAACCATGCAGTCTGATAGTTTGGTTATGATAATCAAATCTTTTTAAATTAGATTTTAAATTTTATGACAGATAGGCAAAGAAGTTTTTCATATTCCCACAAATTTACACTGAACTTAAAAGTAAATTTTTTTTATTTTCCCTTGTTTAGTGTTAGCAGATGAAACACACTTCTAAGTTTACAGAAGTATGGTTATTTGTTCCCACAGCCACACCTTTGCAATATAAGCAGGGCTGCGCTTTGTGAACATGCGTAAATTATCTTCAATCGCAGTGATAAACTATGAGTAATACAACAATACACCCATAACCCCCACCATCTAAAACTCTCCCAAAGTCTACACCACTGTAATATTTTGATATTATTTTACAATTCACAAATATTCTTAAATAAGTTTTTAATTTTAGATACATTTGACAAAAAACAAGATTTTATGAATCCTACTGTTGTAAATAATTTAATTACTCATTACATTTTTGGAGTTTGCTTGGAGAGACATTATTTTAATTTCCAGTTTGGTTACGAGAGCAAATGAATCAGCCATAGCAGTCCTCACCTTTGGGTATGCCACTGACCACAGCAGCCTTGTGTGCGGATCTTCCATTGCACACTTATATCCACTCGCCTGTCAATGAATACTGTACAGTTTGCCAAGTTATTCTACGACAGTTACTGCATTAAAAGTAAAAATTGTCAGAATACTGGTCATATAGCATGAGCAGTCCTACTAAAATATTCAGACTAAGTTAATAAAAACTCTTTTTTAGTTTTCCTTTCGGATAGTGTCATTTTTCTGTCTAGGTACCTATTACATACGTGTTTATAATATGAATAATTTAATTTGAGCTTAATATCCACCTGGTTTATGAAAAGAAAACTAAATGTACAAAAAGCTTTCGTTTCCTACTATGCTTCATTAACATTCATACAGACACAATTCATGATAGCTTGATACAGTACATATTTCAACACAGCNTTTCCTACTATGCTTCATTAACATTCATACAGACACAATTCATGATAGCTTGATACAGTACATATTTCAACACAGCAAAGGGAGTCGGGGAAGGAGTGTTACAAATTTATAGGGGTGGTACTGTACATGAAATGAAATATATTTTATTTAGGTTTCCATGTCCAGAAATGCCTCCTTTTACCCAAAAACTGCAATAATAGAGAGATTACATCAGCTGCTCAAAATTGCCTACTTTGCGTGCTCTGCAGTGCTGCATAATGTTGTGGTGTACATCACTGAAGGTGGCAGGGACATTCTTGATCATCTCGAATGTTGTCTGAATCCTGGTCTCAAGATGTTCTATAGTACTCACAGGAGTGTTATTACGTGGCTANTGATCATCTCGAATGTTGTCTGAATCCTGGTCTCAAGATGTTCTATAGTACTCACAGGAGTGTTATTACGTGGCTACAAAGGTAAAAAGCCAAAGGTGTTAAGTCAGGTGCTGGGGTGGTCAGACAATGAGATCTCTCCACCCAATTCACAGATGTCCAAAATTAGTGGCTATGTAGTTACAGTCATGAGCTGCTGCANGTGTGTTAAACACACCTTTGCTATCTAATCCCTTGATAAATTCTAAAAATACCTCTACAATGAATGAATGAATGAATGACCAAACTGTTTCTCAGATTACTTTAATCAGCAGTTTGTTATCAAGTTACCAATCTGGCAAACATTCATAAAATTTTGGCTTGAGATTGGCTACTATATTTTCTATTTTGTTTTTCTGAAATACATATTGGTTATTCCTACTTTACTTACTAATACTGAAATTACCAACTAGAAATAAAAGATTTAAATCAAAAAATTTTGTTACTTCCAAAATAATTTATTTAGTAGAAAAATATTTATATGTGTAACTGAAAATTGTTACAAAAATTACATATTTAAACCAGGTGTAGTCACACAAGCGTTAATTTGTCTAGTGACTGGAGAAACAGCATGATTAACAAAATAATGATGTGATGATGCTTCCAAGCACATGTCCATGGTCTTATAACAGGGTGGCCGGCAGTATCTTTATCCAGGGTGGCTAACATTATCCTTAAAACATATTCCCCGACTTTCCCAGGTATCCTGTTACCTTTCCCTAATCAAAACATACTGAAAAAAATTAGAAATATTTTTATGTTGTTTCTTAAAAATTTACTAACTTCTTTATGAGTAGCTTTAACACAGCCTTCCTTTACGGGTGCTTTTCTATGCAGTAACAAATATTTATTTTTAAAACAAGTATATACAAAGATAGCACATAGAAAAAGGCGAGACAGCGGTTAAATAATAACTTTCTCAGGGCCATAAACAAAGTAATGTTACAAAGACAAGACACCATTGTATATCAATTCAATGAGAACCACTAAGTGTTTTATTACTTCAGTAAATATTTTATTAGCAAAATCTTATGCTTAAGGAAACTAATATCTTTTTAATTTTGTATACATGAATACTTTGCAAAAATATATAGGATCATTCTAAAATCATACGACAAACATTGAGGGGTGGTAGAGCTCACTAAAACAAACAATTATTGTATAGGAATATATGGGAGGAAGTGACGCGTTGAGGCACAAACACAAAAATAACACATGAAATGCAACACATTGTTTATTTACAACGTCGCCGGTAAATGCCTTTTTACAGCAACGTTTATAATAATTGCTCAAAATTGCTCAAAATTGTATTTAATGGAATCAACTGGAGTCTCGTAAATGAGGGCTTTCAAATGCCCCAATAGGAAAAAATCAAGACTCGATAAATCTGGCGATCGTGGTGACCATTGGACTGGCCCACCACGCCTCAACGCGTCACTCCCGCCCATATATTCCTATACAATAATTGTTTAAGTGAGCTCTACCACTCCTCAATGTTTGTCCCATGTAGACATGACACAGATTAACATGATAGTATTTTTGTAAGAATCAAACCACTGTATATTTTAATAACCATGCAGTCTGATAGTTTGGTTATGATAATCAAATCTTTTTAAATTAGATTTTAAATTTTATGACAGATAGGCAAAGAAGTTTTTCATATTCCCACAAATTTACACTAAACTTAAAAGTAAAATTTTTTTATTTTCCCTTGTTCAGTGTTAGCAGATGAAACACACTTCTAAGTTTACAGAAGTATGGTTATTTGTTCCCACAGCCACACCTTTGCAATATAAGCAGGGCTGCGCTTTGTGAACATGCGTAAATTATCTTCAATCGCAGTGATAAACTATGAGTAATACAACAATACACCCATAACCCCCACCATCTAAAACTCTCCCAAAGTCTACACCACTGTAATATTTTGATATTATTTTACAATTCACAAATATTCTTAAATAAGTTTTTAATTTTAGATACATTAGACAAAAAACAAGATTTTATGAATCCTACTGTTGTAAATAATTTAATTACTCATTACATTTTTGGAGTTTGCTTGGAGAGACATTATTTTAATTTCCAGTTTGGTTAGGAGAGCAAATGAATCAGCCATAGCAGTCCTCACCCTTGGATATGCCACTGACCACAGCAGCCTTGTGTGCAGATCTTCCATTGCACACTTATATCCACTCGCCTGTCAATGAATACTGTACAGTTTGCCAAGTTATTCTACGACAGTTACTGCATTAAAAGTAAAAATTGTCAGAATACTGGTCATATAGCATGAGCAGTCCTACTAAAATATTCAGACTAAGTTAATAAAAACTCTTTTTTAGTTTTCCTTTCGGATAGTGTCATTTTTCTGTCTAGGTACCTATTACATACGTGTTTATAATATGAATAATTTAATTTGAGCTTAATATCCACCTGGTTTATGAAAAGAAAACTAAATGTCCAAAAGCTTTCCTTTCCTACTATGCTTCATTAACATTCATACAGACACAATTCATGATAGCTTGATACAGTACATATTTCAACACAGCAAAGGGAGTCGGGGAAGGAGTGTTACAAATTTATAGGGGTGGTACTGTACATGAAATGAAATATATTTTATTTAGGTTTCCATGTCCAGAAATGCCTCCTTTTACCCAAAAACTGCAATAATAGAGAGATTACATCAGCTGCTCAAAATTGCCTACTTTGCGTGCTCTGCAGTGCTGCATAATGTTGTGGTGTACATCACTGAAGGTGGCAGGGACATTCTTGATCATCTCGAATGTTGTCTGAATCCTGGTCTCAAGATGTTCTATAGTACTCACAGGAGTGTTATTACGTGGCTACAAAGGTAAAAAGCCAAAGGTGTTAAGTCAGGTGCTGGGGTGGTCAGACAATGAGATCTCTCCACCCAATTCACAGATGTCCAAAATTAGTGGCTATGTAGTTACAGTCATGAGCTGCTGCACCTTCACATTGGAACCACAAGACCTCGCGAGTATCCATACTTGCATCCTCCAACAGGTCTGGTGGAAACTCCCGCAGGAAATGCAGATACATTGCAACATTGAGGCATGCTGGCAAAATGTGCAGCCCTATTAAAATGTAATTTGTTATTCCAGCCAGAATATACTGAAAATCTCTGTTGATGGCTGGTAGGATACATTATGTGGCTGCGTTCTTCGGCCCATATGCGAGTATTATGAGTATTGAATAAGCTATCCCTGGTGAAGCAGCACTCAACGGTAAACAGAACGTGCTGTAGGAAGTGTGGCTCTTGATCACACTACTGCAACAGCCATAGGCAGAACTTCAATATGCAGGAAAGTCTGATACTATAAGCACTGTACTGTACCTTCTGTAATGGAACAGCCAAAGCAGTTGTTTGTGGAGAACTTCCTTAGCAATTTGATGGTTAGTGTACATGGCATGTGTTATTGTCCATGTGCTGATGGATAGTGTTTCATGAACTCGGTCCAACAAGTCTTCTTCAAAGCTTAGTGTCCTTACTGTCATTCTTGGTACAATATCCGACTTCAAGGCGGAAAGCGAACCTATTTCCCGTAAACATTAGTTGACACACACAAGCATTGTGTGTGCAGGGTGCTGTCTGTTAGGAAATTGCTGGCAGTACAGTCTCTTCGCTTCTCTGCTATTGCCACTAGCAGCACTATAAACTAAATGCATCTCTGTGATTTCTGTAAATGTGTAGAATGGCATGGTGGGTTTGAACGTGTGATTGTGAACGCTGCATGTCTAATACAAGCAGTGGACACCTGCAGTAACTGAGCATTAAACGGGGGCGTGCACAAACACCTTCAACTTACTCGACATGCCAGGCTCATGCTGCTATAATGTTTCGTTGTTGCCAGGTTACCTACTACCCCAGCTTCCTATTACAGCATTTTTTGGTGTATGGACATGGGGATCTTAACAAAATATGTTAAATTTCATCTCCTATACCACCCTTATCAATTTTTAACACTTGAAGCGTGCATTTCCAAAACGTTGTAAATGCCAAAAATGAAATATTGTAGGAAGGAAGAAAAACACATTTCCATGGTAACATGTTTATTGATGAAGAATAAACATTTACATTTTATTGCTTGTAATGTTTAGAACATGTCTGTTGTTTTTAAAATAGCTATTTTAATTAGCTTTAGTAAAAAAAATCAAAATTAAACGTTAATGCAATTCCAATACGTTGTAAATGCTATGCAAGTCTCTAAAAGGCACTCTTGGGAAAGTTCATTGCCCGTCGTCATTTTCTTGAACTAGGTCAAGTTGGGTTTCTTCTAGCATATCTTG
>NQII01010951.1:18792-38642 GCA_002778355.1 Clitarchus hookeri
TTACAAATTTGCTTTTCCTCACTCTTAAATGCATTAAAAAAAGAGAAAGCAATATAAATTATTTCAGTATTAACAAATGTTAACTTAACACTTTTAATTCAACGTAAAAACATGGAACTAATTACACTTTGTCCATACCAACTTTACTGGGTACATGCCAGTCAATGAGCCTGTTGAAACACATGAAGGTAAGGGAAGCTATAGTTTTCAAATGGTGGTTTGATAAGTGCTCGGTAAGTGCCTATAACGGATCCTTTTATCCGAGGGTCAGCTGTGTTGTTCCCAGACCACGCTCCTTCTCGCAGGAACTTGGTAGCGACTGTGACAGCACGTTATGTCACGTGGGGCGTGTGTGGTGCTCAGGAAGGCATCCACGAGGCATCCATCAAGGCTCACAGCTTCAGAATCTGCATGTGACCATATTAAGAAGCCCGCGACCGGATTATAAAAGTGCGTTGCTCCTCTTCTGAATACTCTTTTGTGTCTTATAGACGATGTAGAAAGCAATGGCAGTCATTTTAACTGCTNTGCGTTGCTCCTCTTCTGAATACTCTTTTGTGTCTTATAGACGATGTAGAAAGCAATGGCAGTCATTTTAACTGCTATTTATAGCGGAACTTATCGCTTTTTAAGTAAATTCTGTTAAATATATATTATTTCTAAATAAACCTCTTAAAAAATATTTGCCAAATATTGTAAATGGGATTCGTATTCTATCAGTTGCCTGAAGTCATTTAATTATATTATTTTACATTANTATTTGCCAAATATTGTAAATGGGATTCGTATTCTATCAGTTGCCTGAAGTCATTTAATTATATTATTTTACATTAGTTTAATGGTGAAGCTTGCTGAATATAGACTAAAATACAGACAATTTAATGTTTAATTCCGAACGTATACGACAGTAATGATGTGCATACACCAAGGCACAGCCTCTCGTGACATCAGTATACGAGTGCTGGAAAAGCGGAAACCAAACTAGGTAAAATGATAGTAATTATTCAGAGTAGCTGTTTTTCTGTAAATAAAAGAAAAAAGAAAAAATCACAGAAAGTGATCTATTTCCACTCTACTAATTACACAGAACACGAATTTACTAGGGGCATTAACATATTAGCAATACAAATCACAAATACGATGGTGGGGAGGGCTATGAATATAACTGAAATTGTGGGGTAAAATCACAAAAAAATACACCCACAAAAAATACAAAACACCTCAACTTAACATTTGCCCACCCAATTTCGTAATATGTGCCCACCTAACCTAACTTTACCTAACCTCACGATGAGTGAATCACTATTTTACATTTTTATTCCAACCTAGGATTGTAGGGTTTTAATCTAACCTGGGTATTTTAGGGTTTTAATCTAACCTATGATTGTAGGGTGTTAATCTGTCCTAGGATTCTAGGGTTTTAATCTAACCTAAGATTGTACGGCTTTAATCTAACCTAGGATTATAGGGTTTTAATCTAACCTAGGATTGTATATAGGGTTTTCATCTAACCTACGATTTCATTCTAATCTAGGATTTTATGGCTTTAATCTAATCTATGATTTTATTCTAATCTAGGGTTTTTTGGTTTTGAAGTAACAGTTAAAAATACCGGATGTATATGAATTAACTCACCTAGGTACGTGGTGGGTACAATTCCACTGTCCTCGGCCAATTCAACAACCGTCGTGATGTACTAGAAACCCAACCAGTAGTTGCCAAATCAACGTTAATTCTATAAACTGGCAAACAAACAGAAGAGTAGATATGAAATGCCGATGCGAGCCCGGGTCCTGGCCCACCATAGATTTTAACCATCCATTTTCTACCCACTTTTAAAAACTAATGGATTAAAAATAGCCATATTTTGATAACCCACTTTTAAAAACTAATGAATTAAAAATAGCCATACGTTTATAACCCACTTAAAAAAACTAATGGAATAAAAACAGCCATACATTTTCAAACCACTTTTAAAAAATAATGAATTAAAAAGAACAATAGATGAAAAAAAAGGTTGATACGAGCACAGAGCAAAAAGAATTACTGGCCAGACTTTTTTATTTATTTAAAGAAATGAAAATGTATAATAAAGAGCAAAACATGCATCAGTTGCTAAATGTATTAAACAGCACCCGCCATTTTACGAAACTTTAGGATCTCACAATAGGGCAGTCCTACCCTATAAACCACGCTGAAATAAAAGAAACCAAATACTGACTCCGAGTGGTAGTTCAGGAAATTTTAAGGTTACCTTACAATACAGATATGTACAGATTTTCAGTACAAAAGTGTTAGGTGATGTTAATCGGGGAGGCACAAGCTTTGTGTATAAAGTAATGGAAAAATGTGGAGAAACACAAAGGCGTTCTATTCTGTTTGTAAAAGAGTAAATGCATGTATTCGTATAATTAGGCATCAGTTTATTTTCATTTGCATTCATATCACTATAAAGTTTTAATGATTGCGAAACCATTAAAACACAATTACCACTCTGACTTCGAAAAGGTGCTACAACATAGCCTAATTAAAAGTTTGGAAACGCACCTCCAAATTCGACATTTTGTAGGTGAAGTACCTAATTCTTTTTCTAAATCTTTCATTACACTTTCTATAGAAATATTATCCACCTTTATTATATTACAAGAAAAAATTGGTAAAGGTGTACGGTCAACTTAATAACTCGCCAGGGACCTTTTTTTAAATATTATTATTGCCTAATATAATGCCAAAAAACCTCCGTTTTTTTTTTTTCGGAGAACTCCCCCACCTCAGATTTGGCTAGCCTTTTTTTTTGAAGTGGTGAGGTGGAGGTGTTTTTTTTTCCATCCGAGATTACCCAGCTATACGTCTGATACAATACTGACTACTGTAGAGAGTATTTTTGCGGGGTTNTGTGGCGCCTTCACCATCCGAGATTACCCAGCTATACGTCTGATACAATACTGACTACTGTAGAGAGTATTTTTGCGGGGCTTTAAGAGTTACCATATATTTGCATCTGCTACTCCTAGACATCTGCTAAGAGTACGAGCATTAATTTTATTAGCTCAAATTTGGAACAGCTCGGTTAATAAACATACAGTGTGGATGTGGGCACCTTCACACCCACACTGTAAATTTATCCGCTCAGCCCGGGATTTGAACCCACGAACCTTGCGTTAAGAGTCAGACGTCTTACCACTGAGCTAAACTGGCAAGAGGCTAGGCGAGGTTCTTCATACAATTTATACAGCGAGTTGCATCGAATTGTTTAATGAATCACGTCTAGAGCGCGGATACATCAGTCTCGACCACATCCTAGTTCACATATTACGTCACCGATAGCAGTCGCAGATGGCGAGTCCATATAAGGAAACATGTTTCTACACCAACAGAACGCGAGCTGTGTGCTGAAGTAAGATACACGATGCAATTGCATTTATCAACGAGCCTGACATATATTCTTTAGTTTTTTATTAATATGAAACTTAAATGGTTAAAATAACCATTAAAGTTCTTATATATGAGTACTTCCAACCTAAAATGCCTTTTTTTTAATAGAAAAATAAGTATCTACGGTCTCATCTCTAAGACCACAGTTCGTTCTGATGAATCAAAATTTATTAACTTACCTTTGTCATCCTTAATTTCAACTATTATTTCCTTTACTTGAGTTGTTTGCACTGGAAAAAATCATGGATAGGCAGGTTCGTAATAGATTGTGTCACCAAATCCAAATGTTGTCCTTGGTTTAAATGTAGCAATTATACTAGTATCTCTGTGGTTATATTCTTCATGTTTTAATATCATACCATTAGCTATATTACAGTGTATGTTTATTGTTTCAAAGGGAAAAAATTTTGGAATTGTGTTTCCATAATGGTGCTCGTTTGCTTTCAGGATTTTATTTTCTGTGAAACCCAAAAGTTCTCCTATCGAACCCCATTTTCCAAACTGTAAATCATACACACATTTTACTTTCACCCTGTTTGTTGTCTTATCCAGCTCGAGGGATATGCTATTATTGTCTCCCCCACCCATTGGAATTATATTAAATGGGGGGATTTTCTTTATTGTTTTACAAGATATTTTAAACTATATTGGCCAACTGGAATTTCAACTGACGTTTCCATACCACCCAGGTCTTTAAAATAGAGCCTCTTTTTCACAGGGGTAATGTTGTGTGTTAGGTATGCANTGACGTTTCCATACCACCCAGGTCTTTAAAATAGAGCCTCTTTTTCACAGGGGTAATGTTGTGTGTTAGGTATGCCAAGAAACATGAAACAGGTACACTGAGATATTAAAATAAGGTTACCAGACAAAACTGTATTGACAAAATGGCATGAGGAATTAATGCCTAAAAATATTATATTCTTGATAGTGGGTCATAGTAATTGTGGAAAAACTACACTTATGATTGATAATTTTATATATTCCCCAGGATGGTTGGACTTTGGTACTCTCTATGTGTGTTCAAAAAGTCTGAACCAACCAAAATATATCGCTTTAAAGGAAAATACAGAGGTAGCAGCAAAATCAATAACTGAAACAATAGCGTACTCCTTCCCTACAAATGAAGAAATGGTTACCGTGGATGAATGTTGTTATGACTCTATTGTGGTTTTTGATGACGTTATACTTAAAAATCAGGACAAAGTAAGATATTTCTTCACTCGTGGTAGGCCCAAAAATATATTGATTACTTCTATTTAGCTCAGAGATACTCAAAAGTGCCTAAACAGATTATAAGAGACAATACCAATTTTCTTTGCATATTCAGACAAGACGATACAAATCTTAAACATATTCATAGCTATTTGGTTGGTGGTGATATTCCATTTGAGAAATTTAGAGAGATTTGTTCAAAATGTTGGGATAAGGGACATGGTTTTATTAAAATAGATATGGCTCGTGAGTTGAATAACGGCAAGCATCGTGATAAAATTAAAGATTTGATTAAATCCTTAGATTATTAGCACATTTTCCTTTGCTTTTAATGGAAGTGTTTCTATTAAAAACTAACAGACTCTGCTCTTTTTTTTAAATATATTTATATACCACAACTATTTCAAAAAACACAACTGTGTCTTCAGATAAACTGAAAGCTTTTGGAATTTTAAAAAATATCTTATCATCGGGCATTACAACGAAAGACTTAAATATGTTAACACTTTTCAAATTATGGTATAATTTGATAATTCATTTATAATCCTCTGATTTTATTATTATCTCATTTGCTCTTCCACTCCGCATGAAGATGTATTGTGTTTGATTATTACCCAGGTAAAATAATTTGTCGTTTGAACTGTATTTCCCGACCAAACCAATAATGTCAATTCTGTTGGACTGATAGTACTCTAAATTGACTGCATCATTAGGAGCAATAGGATTTAGCACGTTTCTAAGCCTTTTGTTTTCAAAATCTATATTATTATCTTCTTCCAAGTAGGTAAAAAAAGCTTTATCCAAGGATCTTTTATTTCTTGTCAGTGTGGTTATAAAGTCACTGAACTGTGGGTGTAGAACAAAACCATTAGGATTGATCTTCTCAGTAGTTGTATAATCATCCCGGTGTTCTTTAACTTGATCTTCAATCCAAGAGGTCATTAATGTATTTCCACATATATACATCGTTTATTAATAGTAAAAATATCTTTGGAAAAATTAAATTATGTGAAAAGTGATTTAGTACA
The DNA here is from genome assembly GCA_002778355.1 of Clitarchus hookeri. Taxonomy (NCBI): domain Eukaryota; kingdom Metazoa; phylum Arthropoda; class Insecta; order Phasmatodea; family Phasmatidae; genus Clitarchus; species Clitarchus hookeri. Next base: position 24,471 of record NQII01010951.1, read on the forward strand.
ATGACACACAAATGGCCACAAATTACTTGGTGTAAATTTTGAATTCTGCTATCGTTATAAATAAGATTACCGCCGAGATATGCAATCAATTCCAGGGGTGGATCTCCACCAAATGAGTCGAAAAAACATTTTTTATTGGATTCTTTCCAGTAGCATACTAACGGTGTTCCAGAGTTATTTGAAACATCTAGGTTAAAAATACCACATTCCTTATCGAGGGGCGTGTTAGGTAGTTTATCAATCATAAATACACCTCGAAAATGTTTAATGTTTAATTTTTTAATAATTTTATCAATATCAAAGTTACTGAGTGGAGTTACTTCTTTTTTTTTGCATTCTTCACGCCCTTACCTTGTTTTTCCATGGCTAAATTATGTCTATTTTGTTCTTCCAATTCCTGGTCTCTCTTCTTAGCATTAATTACTGATGTAGCGATAGATGAAGCACCTCCTGCCAATGCCCCTAGAGCTCCCAATGCTGCAAAAATCAAAGGTAAAAATCCACCCTTGTGAGATGTCAAACCATTTCCAGCCTTCATTTCCTTAGACATTTTCTTAAGTTGTGGAGTTGAGATTGTGATAGTCATACTTTTGCCTTCCTTCAATTTCTTGTTTTTGCGTTCCAGTTGGTCTTTCGTCAGGAAAGAATCAATATTCAAACCCTCCAGCTCCTCGCTAGAAACTTGAAATGCGATGTTTTTTACTTTCATTTATTATACCTAATATTTTTAAAATTTTATTTTAATTCCCCAGCCCAGCTTACGTTTAATATGCATCGCAGATCCAGTAACACCAGCCCACAATCTCTCATTGAGATCAGCATCTGAGCTTAACAATATTTTGAATGCCTTCTTTTCTAGTTCCTTATCAGCTACATGTCTTTCAGCTAGAGCTTTATGGTGATTATAAGCTATATCATGCTCCATTGCAGCTTCATCTAATGGATTAACAGGTTTATCACCTCTCTCNATGGTGATTATAAGCTATATCATGCTCCATTGCAGCTTCATCTAATGGATTAACAGGTTTATCACCTCTCTCAAGCCTCTTTTTTTAGTCTGGTACCTGGGCCTAGGAATTTATATCCTGGTGCATGCAACTCAAAAGGTAGAGCATTTATTATGTTTCTGAGTAATCCTTTTCAATAATGTTCCGACTCCCAGAAAGAAGGGAGTATTGTGTTCAACATCCGTATCAGGTATGGTATACCTTTTGGATTATTCACAACAAAGTCACTAAACTTGCTGTTGAGCATATCCATTATTCCGACCTTCTCATTGTAATAGTTATCATTTCCAGCATTCTCTTTGCCATAAATAACGAGAAGCCTATCAATGAGCTTCCTAACATCATCCATCCATATATATTCTTTGGGATAGCCTGCATACATATTTATACATGTTCCTGTACGAGGAGAATAACGGTTTTTCTTTATCATATTGTACACTGGTATAACGATAGTTTTCCATTTATCACCCTTGCTTGATTTTGGTGTTCCCGAGTTGGGGTCATTATTTTTAAAAACTGCATTTGTATCTGTTAGGATATGACTATAGTTTTCACAGTCGTTTGCAGTGTAGTCACTTTCGGATACATCCTTACGAGTTAGCAATTTCAGCAAGCCATCAGTTCCAATGTATGTTCGATCTTTTATAGTAAGTCGGTCATTGTTGAATATTACCTCGCTATCGCCAATATACCTTTCGCTTCCTTCAGGCCTTAGTCCAAAAACATGGTCATCGCAGTTATTTAAGAATTCAGTCACTTTCTCTCCAATAAATGTTGTTCTATAGTTAGTTAACGGTACAATATCGTTTTTCAAATGCTCCAACGCCTCAACGCCATCGTCATAGCGTTCAACGCCATCGTCATAGCGTTCAACGCCATCGTCATCGGTGTCTGCTTTACCAAACAGATTCCTCTCAAATGAAGTTTCCGTAGGCGTTCGTGGGTAGTCCAAATTCTTTACAGCAAATGGAACAAGTTCCTTGATTAGGTTCTTATTCTCGTTTGTTAAATGCTCAACTTTTTGTCCCAAGTCCTCTATCGCATTTATCAAAGGTTGCTCCTGTATTTTATTTTTATCATTCTCGTCTTTATGTAGTTTCCGGAAGGCTTTAAACTTTTCAATTAATTGTTTTCTTCTCTCTATATTCATTTTAGCTTGTTCTTCGGTAATCATTTATTATATATATATATATATACATATATATATAATGAATATTGATAACTTAAATGTGTACTGTCTCAAGTGTAGGAAGAATACACTAAGTGATAAGGTTTCATATGAATTTACAAATGATGCAAGAATTAAATGTGTTTGTAGATGTTATGGTACCAATAAGTCAATGTTCACTGGTGGGAGTATAAAATACGATATTGCAAATTAAATTCATAAACCAATGCGAAAAAATTTCCCCAGGAGGGCTGTTCTATCTTTTGGCATCGACGATCTCTGGTAGGCTGATGTGGTTGAGATGGAATCTGGGTCATTAAAAGGTATACACAGACTTAACAAAGGGTTTAAGTATATTTTGACCTTGATTGATGTTTTTTCCAAGTATGCATGGACAATACCTGTCAAAGATAAAACAGGTGAATATGTTACTTTAGCATTTAAACTATTTTGAATGGCCGCAGTCCTATGCATTTACAAATAGACAAAGGGAAAGAATTTTACAATAAATCATTTAAGACATGTATGGTCAATAACAGCATAACACACTATTCAACATACAGCAGAAAGAAAGCCAGTGTCGTAGAAAGATTTAATAGAACATTGAAGGAGAAAATGTGGAAGATATTTACTGTGCAGGAAAGCTATAAATGGGTGTATATATTGCCTAAATTAATAAGTGAATACAATAACACTGTTCACAGCATAATCGGGTAGAAGCCTGTCAATGTAAGTGCAAAGAATGAAAGTTATATTCTAATCAACATGTATGGCGGAGAAAGAAAAATGGATAAAACAAGGTTTGCTATAGGAGATAAAGTTTGTATAAGTAAAAGTAAAGGTTTGTTTGAAAAGGGGTACACGTCAAATTGGTGCACTGAAGTATTTAAGGTATGTGATGTATTGTACCCGCACCCCATAACATACAGAATAAAAAAATTGAAAAGTGAGTCCATCAAGGGTATATTTTATGAACCAGAGCTGCTTAAGACCCAGTATGATCAAGACTACTTAGTAGAGAAAGTTTTACAAAGGAAATTAAATAAGTGGCTTGTTAAATGGTTGGGTTTTGATAGTAGTCATAATTCTTGGGCTGATAAGGAAAGTGTAGTTGTTTAAAAAAAAAGGAATTTTTTTTCTATATAATAAATGAGTATGCAAAAAATTGAAAGCTATGAACGTCAGTCGTTTCCACCAAACGACCAGACAAAAATTTTTTTTATGAATACAACAAGCGCATTGAATTTGGTATTCCTGTTGAACAGGAACTCCCTTCTCAGTCCAAAGTCAGTCCGCAACTCTCTACAGAAACGACGCGACACGGCGCACCGAGCGAACTCAGCGCCGTCAAGCGGTCGTCGAGCAAAACAATACAAATATAAACCAATTATTTAGAACAGTAAAACAAACCTATATACGAACAAATATTACACAACAAAACACTTAATGAAAGTTTTAACGTTTCACTAGGTAACGTAATAACTTTGGGAAGCAATGTTGCCAACTGTATAAAAAAATTATTAAGGCCGAGCAATACACAGTCAAATAAATACTCGTGACGTAACGAAACAAGAAATTATCAATATAACTAATGAGCCTACTTTTCTATTACATGTATGCAAATAATGTTTATGAAGTTATTAAAAGGTAAGATGGTAGGTGGGTCTTGATGTCTTGTTGATAGCGATATAATTAAATATGTAATCAGCAACAAATGCAACACTAGTGAGGCACTTACCTGGGACTCGAAAAATAACGCCTCGTACCATAATCTGGCGAGCAACCAAATACATTACGGAGGTATGATTCGGACCTTAAACTTAGATAATAATTAGTATATATTTTTTTAAGATTATCAACTTCAAATATTTATAGGGGCATAATTTTTAAAAGAAGTGTGCGAGTCACTTAAATCGTGTAAGTTTTCATGACCTAGTGTAACCCTTCTTGTGTGCTGAATTTGGTGGAAATAGCTCGACCAGTTCTCGAGATGTGGTATACAACTTTAGTTTCTCATTTGGCGCTAATGTACAAAACATCCTAAGACCGGTTCTTAATAGGCATATCTAATGCTTATAATATATACTGAAATATGAGAAAAATTTTAATAGATATGATAAACTCATCTAAATAATTTATATTGCAGCCATACTGTAAATAAGGTCAGACACACTTTAAACATGTCCTAGTGTATCACAACTAGTGTTAAAAGGTTGGTGGGAATCGGTTTGATTAGTCCCGGACATATGACAAATAACTCAATTTTCCCATGTGGCAGTATCAATATTACTGGAGAACAAAGCAGAGATTTAATGTCACATTCTATGTTTGTCATATATAATATTACATAGTAAGTCGATTGAAATTGTTTGGGACATGTGGCATACTGACATAAAATAATTACATTGCTGTGATTTTGAAAAGATGTGATTACAAAAGTATAACTTGTTGCCTGAATTTGGTGGATATCAGTGAATAGTTTCCTGAGATAGTACACGAAATCCTAATTTTTCATCTGGTGCTATCTTCCAAAATGCCGGGTAAATGAGTTTATGTATTCGCTCATTTGATATTTGCATAGATACTGTCAGCATACTAAGTTAGGTTGAAATAGGTTACGTTATTTCGTAGCTTTAGCAAGCTATGCTAAAATGTTTACATAGGCACTATTTTGAAAAGAAGTGCCTGGCGTTCTTAAAATATAGCCTATTAATTTATATGGTCTACCATGGTATTATTTGTTTGCCAGATTTGAAAAGAATTGATTGATTGTTTCCTGAGATATTACAATACTTTTCTTATTCGTATATCACTGTCTTACAAAATGGGGACAAAACACGCTCTAGGTAGACAAAGTTTATGATTGTAATAGGTACTGCCAGCATACTAATTTAAGTTGAAATGTGTTACAAGGTTTTATACATATAGCATAGTATTTTTAATTGTTTATATGGCCGCCATTTTGAAAATAATAGTCGTACCCACTGAAACAAGTCAATTTGCATTATCTACCGTAGTCAGTGCCATATTTGGTAGGAATCTGTTGATTGTTTCCTGAGATGTAACATAAAAACTTTATATTTCATGCTGCACTATCTTCCAAAATGACCGGTTAATAATATTATCGCTATTTAACGCATACATCATGCTCTGTCAACGTACCAATTTTTTTTTAAAACAGTTAAATGGTTACTGAGTTATAATGGATAATATTCATTTTTTGAATTTGCAATAGCTTCCAAAATGGTGTATTAATGACATAACGGCTTTCTAAATTCAATGCTTATATACTGCACTGTCTATGTTCCATATTTGGTTTAAATCAGATAATTGCTTCTCGAGATATAACTTAGTGACCTAAATATAAAATTTCCGCCATTTTAAAAATAAGTGTCTGGGGTTATCTAAAATTTTAAAAGTCTGATGTCCTTACTAAACACTATTTACTGGACCTAGTTTGGTTAAATTTGTTTGTCGGTTTTAAAAGTTATTAGGGGGGGTGGTCATATATTCCAGACAGACAACCAGGTGATTACATAAGCCTATATTTCCGTCAGGAAGTAGGCTAAAAATGACTGAAAAAAATAAAATAGGCGTTTAGTAGCAGCAGTAAATGTTAATGAGAGCAAATGTGAACACGCATTACAGAAATACGGCACTGTAAGTAGCTTGAACTCTGGGAATATTAGCTGTGACTGAGAAAACGTCTATATATACTTTTAGATAGTTAAACATATTTCCATGGCTCACCCTAGCCGTTTATATACCAGCGTAAATCGAACAATTTGGTTCAAATTTCTAGCTCGAAGCGTACTGCCGTCCTGGAGTGACCATAACATTCTATATATATGCGCATCGCTGTATTTACGGTAACCTGAAAACTTTGGAATAAACCGCTTAAATGCTCTGAACTATAATTTAAATAGTTTAAATACTAACAGTTAATTAAATGCTGCCAGTTTAGTTAACAGATAATTATTAAATGTAGTTCTGTGATTTTATGTCGTCGACATTAGAGACGGAGCGAGCTGCTCAGCGAACCGGGGTATGGGGGGGGGGAGGAAACAACCATAGCATGTGGTAAGGAACCATCCCAGCCTGGAGAACCACAATGTGGAGAGCCAGAACGGGAGTTGAATCCGAGTACTCCAGAAAGCGAGTCCAGGGGTTCCGTGCTGCACCACCTTGCTCGATGAAGGGAGAAGTGACGTAACAGTGGCGCGCTGGTTTTACCACGTCTCTTGCCCAGTGCATATATACTTGTGTTTACTCTTTGAATTGTCTGTTTACTTACTATGGCCCCCACTTTAGCCCGCTAGGCTACACAGGCTCAGCTTAACAACTGGAAGGCACATGAATTACTGCCTTTCGCGGAATCCGGTTAGTTAGCGTTCATTTCACAAGTGACAGTGGAAACATGAACAATATATACAAGAGAGAAATTAAGTAGGACTCTCAGTAGTGTTCCGTGGATTTTGTGCGTCCTTGACGCTTGTGTTCAGTAAGTTTACACAGCCAGAGGAGTATAAACACGCCTTATCTCTGAACCATGATGGACAGTATGCCAAGATTCGAAACTATAAGCGCGTAATAATAACGTCAAAAGTTTTGCCTTGCCTAACTCCTGCGACTGTTAAACAGCTGTCACTTTGCGCAGCTTGAGGTTAGCTTTATCCAGAGCGCTGTGATACTCAAAGTACCTGTACCTTGTCTCCTGAGACAGATGCCTAAAGAGGAATGGTGCACTAACGTCATATAATGAATTGTCATGACTAGCATTTTAGAATGTGTGTCGACATTTTTGGCTCGTTAAGATCGAAATAGTAGTCTCCTATATATATTTGCATTGTTGAATAATCACTGCTTTATTATTCTCTGAATATTGACAGAGGATAATAAGTATTGTTACAATTTCTCAAAGTCAGTTTGCTGAACCAGATCCGTTAAGGGATGGAGGTCCTAATTAAATAAAATATTTAATCATAATTTCCTAATGTTTATTTACAATATCTAAAAACAAAATTCTCTTCACCCAAATTCTCACGGTAAATTGATATCACTTGCTGTTTAAAATAATAAATTCATTTAATACAATTTACAATCCCCTCAGGGAAATTAATTTATTTCAATAACTAAAAATCAGTCCCAGTAGACAGCGTATCAAAACATATTAAATAATTTTATAAATTATATGTCCATATTTGAGAGTTCCTATATTTACAATAAAATCCGTATTAAATGTTTATTCAGTCCCACCTCTATTTAGTCCAGATCCCACCGGCCCGCAGTGTTCTAGAGTTATCCGAGCGTCCTCATGGACAGTAGTAGCCATCATCCGTCGGGTTCGCGCTCTCTCGTTCATTCACACCACAAGCACCTCGTCCGCAGTCCCCTCGCAATCTCCCGTCGTCGTACGTCCCCTTCGCTGATGTCCTTCGTTGCACCACGCGTCACTTGATTATCGCCACTCAGCCAGTTGGCTTCCACAAAAAAACTTTCAACCTTTGGACCGCTGCAGTATTTATAGGTAGTCGGCCATCGCCCAGAAATGTCTCTAAATGCCGCATTGCACCGAGGGTCCTAGTTCCCAGAATATTCAGCATGAAGGCAGAAGGAGGAGGGGGTGTGATGCTAGCCAGGTCGCCACTGTCAATCATTACCTTGGTGAGTGGGTCAGACTGAGGGATGGGGAGGGTCAAGTTGAGCCCCCTCCCCCCCTTCCTAGGTCCACGTAAGGATCTCGCGCCTCGTGCGCCAGTCGGCGCCTAACAATATGACATTCTTCATTATCTTCCGTCAGCGGCCAGTGAATAATAGAGTAGTAATGTAAATTGCAAGTATACACGTCCCTTCAGTGAGTGACTGAGACACGTGACTGGCTTGGGCCGGGATATTACGATCACTTCACATTTCACATAACACGTGACGAGCAACACGTTCACGTAATCCGGCTACACCTTGACTAGTGTATTTCAACACCTATTACTATAATTTCACGTAACGTTAACGTGATGGAAAAGCATAACTTTTGCGCGATACGCAATACGTGACTCTTCACCACGTGATCTCTTTATCTTTGATTTTCATTGGTTTGTTTTTGTTATCTCGATGTCGTCAGCTCACGTTATTAATTCATGTAAAGCATATATAACTTTTTCCCGTAAATTAGGGCTAAAGTGTAATAGAAGTTATGCTAAAATTGTTTATTTTTTGTCCGTAAAAATTTAGGGAGCTTTCCATTGCAACAGTTTAATTATTATGTTTCTCAGATGCAAATGCAAATGTATGCGTGAAATACAGAATGTTAACCGTTAAGTTCAAAATTTTTTGTATGCTTATTTATGAAACTAAATCTTAATTTTCTGTGCAGATCAAAGTTTATTACATACGATTTATTCCGTGTATACGAAAAACGTGTCTACATCTCCCACCAGAGAAATCTAGATATTTGACGTTATGATGATGTCCTAGATGTTTTCAAAGTTTAGCATAAATCACGAACGCCATAGTTTCGCAACCTGTTCATGCCAGATCAATATTAAAACACAAATACGTCTATACGACCATAGTTTAGAGAGTTTTCAATCTGAAAAGTCACAAAACCTTTCCCCCAACATTTTTATATAGTTCGCAACGGTCACTTACTTACGTGAAGCATCACAATGTGCCACCCAAAAATACCACGTTTTACGTACACGTTTAAGTGTAGCGTGATGCGTGTTACGTGTAACGTGAAAGCATCTTAAGCAGAAGAGTGTTGGGAGGGAGAGGTGTGAAGCCACCAGCTAGCAGTTAACGGCGACGCCACGAGAATGCGGGTGTGATATCGCACAGGGGCGCTACTCGGCTCGCAGTGATGGCAGGCCAGTNGAGAAACAACCCGGCTGAGGGATGAGCTTGCACGCCAGCACGCCTCGTAGAACTGACCGAGGGAGAAACAACCCGGCTGAGGGATGAGCTTGCACGCCAGCACGCCTCGTAGAACTGACCGAGGGAGAAACAACCCGGCTGAGGGATGAGCTTGCACGCCAGCACGCCTCGTAGAACTGACCGAGGGAGAAACAACCCGGCTGAGGGATGAGCTTGCACGCCAGCACGCCTCGTAGAACTGACCGAGGGAGAAACAACCCGGCTGAGGGATGAGCTTGCACGCCAGCACGCCTCGTAGAACTGACCGAGGGAGAAACAACCCGGCTGAGGGATGAGCTTGCACGCCAGCACGCCTCGTAGAACTGACCGAGGGAGAAACAACCCGGCTGAGGGATGAGCTTGCACGCCAGCACGCCTCGTAGAACTGACCGAGGGAGAAACAACCCGGCTGAGGGATGAGCTTGCACGCCAGCACGCCTCGTAGAACTGACCGAGGGAGAAACAACCCGGCTGAGGGATGAGCTTGCACGCCAGCACGCCTCGTAGAACTGACCGAGGGAGAAACAACCCGGCTGAGGGATGAGCTTGCACGCCAGCACGCCTCGTAGAACTGACCGAGGGAGAAACAACCCGGCTGAGGGATGAGCTTGCACGCCAGCACGCCTCGTAGAACTGACCGAGGGAGAAACAACCCGGCTGAGGGATGAGCTTGCACGCCAGCACGCCTCGTAGAACTGACCGAGGGAGAAACAACCCGGCTGAGGGATGAGCTTGCACGCCAGCACGCCTCGTAGAACTGACCGAGGGAGAAACAACCCGGCTGAGGGATGAGCTTGCACGCCAGCACGCCTCGTAGAACTGACCGAGGGAGAAACAACCCGGCTGAGGGATGAGCTTGCACGCCAGCACGCCTCGTAGAACTGACCGAGGGAGAAACAACCCGGCTGAGGGATGAGCTTGCACGCCAGCACGCCTCGTAGAACTGACCGAGGGAGAAACAACCCGGCTGAGGGATGAGCTTGCACGCCAGCACGCCTCGTAGAACTGACCGAGGGAGAAACAACCCGGCTGAGGGATGAGCTTGCACGCCAGCACGCCTCGTAGAACTGACCGAGGGAGAAACAACCCGGCTGAGGGATGAGCTTGCACGCCAGCACGCCTCGTAGAACTGACCGAGGGAGAAACAACCCGGCTGAGGGATGAGCTTGCACGCCAGCACGCCTCGTAGAACTGACCGAGGGAGAAACAACCCGGCTGAGGGATGAGCTTGCACGCCAGCACGCCTCGTAGAACTGACCGAGGGAGAAACAACCCGGCTGAGGGATGAGCTTGCACGCCAGCACGCCTCGTAGAACTGACCGAGGGAGAAACAACCCGGCTGAGGGATGAGCTTGCACGCCAGCACGCCTCGTAGAACTGACCGAGGGAGAAACAACCCGGCTGAGGGATGAGCTTGCACGCCAGCACGCCTCGTAGAACTGACCGAGGGAGAAACAACCCGGCTGAGGGATGAGCTTGCACGCCAGCACGCCTCGTAGAACTGACCGAGGGAGAAACAACCCGGCTGAGGGATGAGCTTGCACGCCAGCACGCCTCGTAGAACTGACCGAGGGAGAAACAACCCGGCTGAGGGATGAGCTTGCACGCCAGCACGCCTCGTAGAACTGACCGAGGGAGAAACAACCCGGCTGAGGGATGAGCTTGCACGCCAGCACGCCTCGTAGAACTGACCGAGGGAGAAACAACCCGGCTGAGGGATGAGCTTGCACGCCAGCACGCCTCGTAGAACTGACCGAGGGAGAAACAACCCGGCTGAGGGATGAGCTTGCACGCCAGCACGCCTCGTAGAACTGACCGAGGGAGAAACAACCCGGCTGAGGGATGAGCTTGCACGCCAGCACGCCTCGTAGAACTGACCGAGGGAGAAACAACCCGGCTGAGGGATGAGCTTGCACGCCAGCACGCCTCGTAGAACTGACCGAGGGAGAAACAACCCGGCTGAGGGATGAGCTTGCACGCCAGCACGCCTCGTAGAACTGACCGAGGGAGAAACAACCCGGCTGAGGGATGAGCTTGCACGCCAGCACGCCTCGTAGAACTGACCGAGGGAGAAACAACCCGGCTGAGGGATGAGCTTGCACGCCAGCACGCCTCGTAGAACTGACCGAGGGAGAAACAACCCGGCTGAGGGATGAGCTTGCACGCCAGCACGCCTCGTAGAACTGACCGAGGGAGAAACAACCCGGCTGAGGGATGAGCTTGCACGCCAGCACGCCTCGTAGAACTGACCGAGGGAGAAACAACCCGGCTGAGGGATGAGCTTGCACGCCAGCACGCCTCGTAGAACTGACCGAGGGAGAAACAACCCGGCTGAGGGATGAGCTTGCACGCCAGCACGCCTCGTAGAACTGACCGAGGGAGAAACAACCCGGCTGAGGGATGAGCTTGCACGCCAGCACGCCTCGTAGAACTGACCGAGGGAGAAACAACCCGGCTGAGGGATGAGCTTGCACGCCAGCACGCCTCGTAGAACTGACCGAGGGAGAAACAACCCGGCTGAGGGATGAGCTTGCACGCCAGCACGCCTCGTAGAACTGACCGAGGGAGAAACAACCCGGCTGAGGGATGAGCTTGCACGCCAGCACGCCTCGTAGAACTGACCGAGGGAGAAACAACCCGGCTGAGGGATGAGCTTGCACGCCAGCACGCCTCGTAGAACTGACCGAGGGAGAAACAACCCGGCTGAGGGATGAGCTTGCACGCCAGCACGCCTCGTAGAACTGACCGAGGGAGAAACAACCCGGCTGAGGGATGAGCTTGCACGCCAGCACGCCTCGTAGAACTGACCGAGGGAGAAACAACCCGGCTGAGGGATGAGCTTGCACGCCAGCACGCCTCGTAGAACTGACCGAGGGAGAAACAACCCGGCTGAGGGATGAGCTTGCACGCCAGCACGCCTCGTAGAACTGACCGAGGGAGAAACAACCCGGCTGAGGGATGAGCTTGCACGCCAGCACGCCTCGTAGAACTGACCGAGGGAGAAACAACCCGGCTGAGGGATGAGCTTGCACGCCAGCACGCCTCGTAGAACTGACCGAGGGAGAAACAACCCGGCTGAGGGATGAGCTTGCACGCCAGCACGCCTCGTAGAACTGACCGAGGGAGAAACAACCCGGCTGAGGGATGAGCTTGCACGCCAGCACGCCTCGTAGAACTGACCGAGGGAGAAACAACCCGGCTGAGGGATGAGCTTGCACGCCAGCACGCCTCGTAGAACTGACCGAGGGAGAAACAACCCGGCTGAGGGATGAGCTTGCACGCCAGCACGCCTCGTAGAACTGACCGAGGGAGAAACAACCCGGCTGAGGGATGAGCTTGCACGCCAGCACGCCTCGTAGAACTGACCGAGGGAGAAACAACCCGGCTGAGGGATGAGCTTGCACGCCAGCACGCCTCGTAGAACTGACCGAGGGAGAAACAACCCGGCTGAGGGATGAGCTTGCACGCCAGCACGCCTCGTAGAACTGACCGAGGGAGAAACAACCCGGCTGAGGGATGAGCTTGCACGCCAGCACGCCTCGTAGAACTGACCGAGGGAGAAACAACCCGGCTGAGGGATGAGCTTGCACGCCAGCACGCCTCGTAGAACTGACCGAGGGAGAAACAACCCGGCTGAGGGATGAGCTTGCACGCCAGCACGCCTCGTAGAACTGACCGAGGGAGAAACAACCCGGCTGAGGGATGAGCTTGCACGCCAGCACGCCTCGTAGAACTGACCGAGGGAGAAACAACCCGGCTGAGGGATGAGCTTGCACGCCAGCACGCCTCGTAGAACTGACCGAGGGAGAAACAACCCGGCTGAGGGATGAGCTTGCACGCCAGCACGCCTCGTAGAACTGACCGAGGGAGAAACAACCCGGCTGAGGGATGAGCTTGCACGCCAGCACGCCTCGTAGAACTGACCGAGGGAGAAACAACCCGGCTGAGGGATGAGCTTGCACGCCAGCACGCCTCGTAGAACTGACCGAGGGAGAAACAACCCGGCTGAGGGATGAGCTTGCACGCCAGCACGCCTCGTAGAACTGACCGAGGGAGAAACAACCCGGCTGAGGGATGAGCTTGCACGCCAGCACGCCTCGTAGAACTGACCGAGGGAGAAACAACCCGGCTGAGGGATGAGCTTGCACGCCAGCACGCCTCGTAGAACTGACCGAGGGAGAAACAACCCGGCTGAGGGATGAGCTTGCACGCCAGCACGCCTCGTAGAACTGACCGAGGGAGAAACAACCCGGCTGAGGGATGAGCTTGCACGCCAGCACGCCTCGTAGAACTGACCGAGGGAGAAACAACCCGGCTGAGGGATGAGCTTGCACGCCAGCACGCCTCGTAGAACTGACCGAGGGAGAAACAACCCGGCTGAGGGATGAGCTTGCACGCCAGCACGCCTCGTAGAACTGACCGAGGGAGAAACAACCCGGCTGAGGGATGAGCTTGCACGCCAGCACGCCTCGTAGAACTGACCGAGGGAGAAACAACCCGGCTGAGGGATGAGCTTGCACGCCAGCACGCCTCGTAGAACTGACCGAGGGAGAAACAACCCGGCTGAGGGATGAGCTTGCACGCCAGCACGCCTCGTAGAACTGACCGAGGGAGAAACAACCCGGCTGAGGGATGAGCTTGCACGCCAGCACGCCTCGTAGAACTGACCGAGGGAGAAACAACCCGGCTGAGGGATGAGCTTGCACGCCAGCACGCCTCGTAGAACTGACCGAGGGAGAAACAACCCGGCTGAGGGATGAGCTTGCACGCCAGCACGCCTCGTAGAACTGACCGAGGGAGAAACAACCCGGCTGAGGGATGAGCTTGCACGCCAGCACGCCTCGTAGAACTGACCGAGGGAGAAACAACCCGGCTGAGGGATGAGCTTGCACGCCAGCACGCCTCGTAGAACTGACCGAGGGAGAAACAACCCGGCTGAGGGATGAGCTTGCACGCCAGCACGCCTCGTAGAACTGACCGAGGGAGAAACAACCCGGCTGAGGGATGAGCTTGCACGCGAGCACGCCTCGTAGAACTGACCGAGGGAGAAACAACCCGGCTGAGGGATGAGCTTGCACGCCAGCACGC
>NQII01010952.1:0-27771 GCA_002778355.1 Clitarchus hookeri
TGTCGTGCGGCGGCAAACTCAATTCCGCCGCGGTCAAGGACCCGCCTGGCATGGGGGAGGGTTCCAGCCTGGTCGGCGGCAGAGCAAACACATCCCTGCTCCTTCTCCAACGACCGCGATAGCTGCGCTAAACGGCACTCCATTACCGTCACCGGTACCAGNGACCGCGATAGCTGCGCTAAACGGCACTCCATTACCGTCACCGGTACCAGCGCACCACCACTACCCTCCGTGCAAAAGCGCTCAACACCAACATGATAGAATACAGTGCATGTATAGTATATTCGCGGTTCATTCACCCCATGTATTACGTGTTTGGTTTTTTCTTTAATTTGTCACGTATTACAATAGTTTTAAAATCATGTTAAAAGTGTACCTTAATTTTAGTAAAAATTTTTGATGAACTGTTACTTGCATTGTATTTTTAAATTTTGATTTTGAATTCGTAATTAATATGAACAAAAACAGGGATAAAATAGGTGTGTTGGTAATGCTAGAAATAAATAGTTTATATGGAATATATTATTTCTTTGAATGCGCACGATTTCGGTGCGCTATCCCTTTGGTGTAATTTTCTGTACTTGGTTAAGCTTTGTTTGCATAAAGTGGAGGAATATCCTGGAAGACGAACTTCAGCAGAGACTCAAAAAAGTTTAAAACAACCGTGAACAGCTTATAGGTAAATTACGTCACCTAGCATCGGCTTGCTATCCATGTTACCCATGTTTTGTCGGTCTAAACGAATTTAGAACTGAATGTAAATAAATATCACGTGGTTTGTTTTAAAAAATGTTTGATATAGAAGATATTNTCTAAACGAATTTAGAACTGAATGTAAATAAATATCACGTGGTTTGTTTTAAAAAATGTTTGATATAGAAGATATTATTGACCTTCACTTTTGTGCCCTGGAAAAAGGCGAACATCGCTAAGTCTCGGACTTTGCTATTGCAACTGAAAAGTCATGTTTTATCTTTTTTAATTCGAGATATACTTAGTTCATACAGTTATTTGTGTAGAATCATCTAGTTTTTAACGATACTACATCAGCCGCAGAGATACACACATTTGTTCTACTCCTGGAAAATATTTTCGTTAACAGTTATAACTATAAGCGTACAAGGTATTACTCCTCTACGAACACTTAAGATAAAATTCTGTGTGAGCTTAATAATTTTCTTTAATTCTAAAGCAATAATGGTAAAATGCTTTCGCGGCTGAAGAATACGAATTCCTGGCCTAAGTACGGTTTTATCTTAAGCATTTCATCTTACACGGGCATATTTGTGATTCTTAGTTAAATATGTTGTTGTAACAATGTAAGAAAGCTATAATCTACACCAAGAGGCTGTAGTCAGTTAGATATGAAATTTATAAACTCAGATATAGGCGCATCTGTTATGTTGAACAGTTTGCGACACAGTCAGTCATACTAAAATTATACACGCTCATAGGCTATTCGTGGTAAAGTGAGCTCTTTTGAAAGTCTTAGACGATAACTTTCGAGTGTTGTGGAATACAAACNTCATAGGCTATTCGTGGTAAAGTGAGCTCTTTTGAAAGTCTTAGACGATAACTTTCGAGTGTTGTGGAATACAAACACTGTGTTTATTAATTACATATAAACATTTATTTTGAAAATATGGTTAAAGGATAAAAAATGGCTGAAAGGGAAAAGGAACTAGGGCCTCAAATGTGATCCCATTACCGTGAACAGCCTATACACAAAAATATACGTTAGTATGTACAAACATACGGTTTGAAGTTCGTATAAACATTTTTTTCCCCAGAGAAATGTATTTAAAAACTGTCTTTTTGTGAACCTACTGTATTCTAGGGAGTCACAAGTTCTGCGAGAAAATCTGGTTAAGGCTTTGTGATGACGATCACATTCCACGTTCTGAGATTTATTTCTTATCATACCCACTTTCGTGTTCTACATTCCCTTGTTTTCATCCGTAAATTTTTCATAACAAGAAAACCTTTTTATACTTTTTTATAATTCGGCGGTACTAGTTTTGCCGAATCGCAAATATATCGTACTAACAATGTCAAATTTAAAGATATTATATACAAATGTTATTTTTCTCGTGAACGAAACTAGCAATTCTTCAATGTGGCGGCTTTAAGAGCCGCAGTTGTATATTTGTGTATATTTGAGGAAGTCACCTGTGTTTCATTGCCTTCTATCGGGGATATAAGGTAATTGGGTAAATATTTATTGACATTACACGACTGCCACACGAACCCTTTAACGGTACTTCATAGGTAGCAGACAATCGTTATAAGTTCAGTTAAGCGAAGTAGCTACAAGCACCAATAAAAAAACATCAGTTTTGTAATGACCAAACAAATTTTGTTGGTGGCCACACAATTCTTTTCATAGACCTTACAAAATATTTTGTGACACCAACAATTTTTTTTGTTATTACATTATATAATAGCAAGAACAACATGAGACTTGCTGACACCAATAAATTCGGTGTGCTCGTAGGCGATAATGTGTTCGCTAGTAGCAGCGAAACTGTTACGGTAGCAATACTAATTAGTGACACATCAAATTATTTTTTACAGATTGCAGGCTTTAGGTATATTTTGTTTAAAACCCATTATAAACCAAATTATTTATAGTTATATCGGAAATCGAACCCAGGTCCTCTCGAACGCGATTTCAGTGTATTACAACTGCACCACCATGCTCAACGTCGAGTAACCTGACTTTAGCATCTACATAACGTGTATCTAATGTGTCACACACGACAACGACTGCACGCTTCACCTCATGGGAAGATATTTTTCTGGAATTTTTAGCCCGTAACATTTACTTAGCCTACAAGAATAAAGGAATTATGAATTCAATGCCTTATGTGATAAGAAAATTTATAGTTCATAATCTGATACAAGAAAGAGAATATGGACAAATATGACGTCGTAGCCATATATATAAAGCGGCCACTTCCAATATGTCCGCGCGCATGAGAAGAATATAACAGATGTAGTTTTGCAGTAGCAGCAAAGTGTTTTACTCTGTACATGAATACTATTTCTGGCAACTCAATATATAATGGCAACCAATAAATATAGTTTTTTTAAATACATATGTAGGTGAGAATTAAATGGCTTAAGTGCTTGTCAGTCTGCGCGGTATTGTGCAGAACAATCAGTTTTTTTTTCAGCAACAAAATTTCGCCTTGGAAAGCATTAACCACTAGTAAATATTTTCTTGCAGTTAATGCTTAGCAGGGAATAGAGCAGTAAATAAGTTTCGAAAATCTCTTGTGAATTATAGTGTAATGCAATAATTTTACAGTTACATGCACTGCCAGACGGGAAGCCGCATATTATTCCTATTAAGTTAGNTTATAGTGTAATGCAATAATTTTACAGTTACATGCACTGCCAGACGGGAAGCCGCATATTATTCCTATTAAGTTAGTCATAATTACTCTTAATTATATAGAGAACCAAAAATTATATTCATTGTTCAACGTGAAATGGATTAAACTTATCGTCGTATTTCACAAGGTTTTAAAGTAACCAATTAGTTAACAATTTCGCAGCTAAGCCTGATAACATGCCATTAATAAAAGTTTGTTTCTTTTATCACAGTTTTGCCAGTTGAGTGCGGTTTCAATGTTTGCCTACGGTGGGATAAGTGATGTGATTTTTTGTTATCTCATATGAAAGTTGTTCACATAATTTTCCATAAATCACTACGGTGTTTTACGAAATTTCTATAGCTCAGCAAATAAAGAAAAGNAAAGTTGTTCACATAATTTTCCATAAATCACTACGGTGTTTTACGAAATTTCTATAGCTCAGCAAATAAAGAAAAGTAAATCACAATTTTCAACAAAACTTCTTGCTTTCGCGGGTAGAAGTATTAAGAGCCTACGAAAACATAATCCACATGAGACAAGTCGTTCCTACATATTCCGATTATTTTCTGTATTTTTGTGGTTTGGTGTTGTTAAGATACCATTTCGATTTCTGAGGAATGTAATTTTGCCAGGCACAAAGAGAATGGTTCCAGCCCAACAGCACTGGGGTAAAGTCAAATCACATACACTGCTCTTTGTTACGGNCCAGGCACAAAGAGAATGGTTCCAGCCCAACAGCACTGGGGTAAAGTCAAATCACATACACTGCTCTTTGTTACGGCGAATCATATATTTCGTAAGTCAGCCAGCCAATGATCATTCAGTTATAAAACGTGACGAATTTGCGAGGAAGATAGCCGTACGAGTAAGAAGGCTAGTATGGCAGACGTTGCTTTATAAACTTGAGAAACTTCAATACTTTCTTATGCCGAATTTATTGTTCTGGGAGGGAGTGGTTCTGTTATGCNGCTTTATAAACTTGAGAAACTTCAATACTTTCTTATGCCGAATTTATTGTTCTGGGAGGGAGTGGTTCTGTTATGCGGTAACGTGTAAAAATACAACTACGAACGTGCTATTGTGAGGGTGGTAGTTTTTGGATTTCCAATTTTTTAAATTTCGATAAAAATCCGTAATATTGTGTTGCTGTGTTTGGGTGATTATCTGTGCTGTCATCGACGTTAGTGGGGCAACGTTGAACTGTAAACAGGCATTTCTATATTTGCTGTAACAGTTCGTCGACATTTATTGCAGGAAATTCTGCAATTCCGCGCCCTCGAGGCTACCTGGGCGTGATAACGATAAAAATAAGACATAGTATGACATTTCTAATAAAGTGTGTGGTGTAATGACTGGGATGATAGTTTTCTTTGATCTATGAATACATATCCACTGACGGGGGCTAGGGAGAACGTCTCCCCCCCCCCCTTTTCCCAGGGATCACACCAATACAAGATATAGTGGTTATGGCTGGGTAATATCACCTGTGAGTTTGCGTGTGTGGGCCACTATGGCAATTGCCCACTCTGTTGACGATAACGTCGGTAAGGCTTTGTTATTTTCCTGCAGGAAATCCCTGAAATTCTGTTTAAACTGGCGAACGTTGGATATGACATAAATGCAACTTCACAACATCAACGTGCCTTCTCCTTTCAGCCGACTTGCTACGTATTCACCTGACAGCGTCAGAGACCCAGACACAAAGAGAGAGACGTTGAGAGTNCTCCTTTCAGCCGACTTGCTACGTATTCACCTGACAGCGTCAGAGACCCAGACACAAAGAGAGAGACGTTGAGAGTCCCGTTCCAACGGACACGCGGGTTTAGTATGATTTACACCAACTTTATTTATCAAAGCATCTTCTTACAAGAAAATAGTGTGAGAGTATTAATGTACGTGACGTTTCGCTATTTTCATTCTTGTAAGATATGCACTTCTTTCGAAAAGTANATAGTGTGAGAGTATTAATGTACGTGACGTTTCGCTATTTTCATTCTTGTAAGATATGCACTTCTTTCGAAAAGTAGTTGGAAATCACCAAATTTACATTTTACTCTAAGGCTTAAACTAATGGCAGTTTTTCTGTCTGTACTGCACAAGGGCACAGAAGTCTTGAATAAGTTCCGTTTCAGCTCAAATTCCTTCACTTACAGAAAATTTTATTATTTATAAATGAAAATATTATGTCAGTATCAGTGAATTGAGGAAGGACGGCTGTAACAAAATTGAATAATCGCATTTGCCTACAGTTCTCGNTATTATGTCAGTATCAGTGAATTGAGGAAGGACGGCTGAAACAAAATTGAATAATCGCATTTGCCTACAGTTCTCGATATGACCATGCTGTTTCGCGAAATCTGTAATGATACTTTATTACAAGCTATTGTATCTTGTTTCTTCAGAAACGATTTTCAAAGCTTCTGGTTAGTCTAAAATACACTGAAGAGCCAAAAATCTGGTACACTTGCCTAATAAAGTGTACCCCCCACCCCCCTTGAGGAGCAAGCAGAAGTGCCGCAAGACGACGTGGCATGGACTTGACTAATGTCTGAAGGTATGCAGGAGGCAATTCACACAATGAATTCTGCAGGGCAGTCCACAAATCCAAACTGCGCCAATTTGAGAAAGGGTAGCACGTCTGTCACGTTTAATNAATGAATTCTGCAGGGCAGTCCACAAATCCAAACTGCGCCAATTTGAGAAAGGGTAGCACGTCTGTCACGTTTAATGATTCTTGTCAGTCATCGTTTGTCCCGTTCTTTCACGGTCTTTTTCCGGCCGCAGCGATGTTGAAGATGTGATGTTCTACCGGATTCCCGATATTTACGGTACACTCGTGAAATGGTCGTACGCGAACATCCANATGTTGAAGATGTGATGTTCTACCGGATTCCCGATATTTACGGTACACTCGTGAAATGGTCGTACGCGAACATCCTAATTTTATCGCTACCTCGGAGATACTATGTCCCATCTCTCGTGCGCCGACTATAACGCCGCGTTCAAACTCACTTAAATCTTGGTAACCTGACATTGCAGCAGCAGTAACCGATCTAGCTGCCGACTGCATCGAATTTCTCTGATTGGTTGAGAAATATGTTATTTACACACGCACGCCTATACCAGTTTTTTTGGCTCTTCGGTGTAATATCGGTGGAAACAAAACTTTAAGCCATAAACATATGTTGGTATCGATATTCATGGGCATTAAAAACATAAGACCAACTTAGTAGAATGAGTAACGTTCTCAGAGATAGGTAGATATTAACTGCGAATATTTTTTAAAGCATTAGAATGTCGGCGATATTTGTATTTCTGCCGAATGTGTTGCCTGATACACACTTCACAACAATAAATTGTCTTACATTTTAGTTTACGCTTGCATTGCAAACGGTGTATTTAAAATGCTTCATCAATGGTGCCTGTTCTGTTAAGACGGTCTATATGTACACGTATTAGTTAGAGAAGTGAGGAAGTGTTAGAAGTGACACTGCCACGCACATAAGTGCGCCATCGCCGCTACACGCAAGGCTTACAATTGGCGTACTTATACTCGTGTTGCGTTTACTTATGGGACTTTGAGTGGTGAACATGTAATTTTACTGGTACAAAGTCTCTATCAAGGTTCAGTGCAGAGTCCTTTCCGCCGTTTCTCATGTGTTCGGGTAGTAATATTTAAGGTGAAAAATATAAAGAAGCCGTTTTGAACGACGTTGGATGGCTCTAAAACATTATTTGTGTCATGCGTGATATCTTCAAAGTACCATTCCTCCCTCGTCTGAGGTAGGCCTATGTTTTATTTTCATAGGTAAACATATTGGGGACACATGAAATAGTTCCGTCAAAAACAAGTATTTCAACAATGCGGCAACGTATTTTAATGTAATTAAATAAATGTCATTGCGACCATTCAACAACAAGTGGAAATTAATTTTTGACTTTAGTGAACGACAATTGGATGGCTACTTCTTTGTGCACCATCAAATCATTATTTGATTAGATATACTGGCGATTATAACCGGTGATACAGATCAGTATTTGACACAGCGTTATTGAACCGTTCTGCGCGCTGTATATGTACAGTGTACATGAATACAAAACGGTAATAATTTATTCAATACTGCCTATTACACGTACTCTGTGAAAATTAAAATTTTATCTCGACTCTTTGATAACGCTATGAATATGAAAAAAGAAAAAAAAGGTTTTACGAACTTCATTAAATGCGTGCTGCATTGTTTCGTTGTAAAATGATTGAAAAAAAATTGGAACAGCCGAGTATTTAGTATCCCCATCAAAACTGAGATTTATGAAATTGGTTTGGAAGTATAACAATTGTAAGGACATTCGGAAGAACAGTCTAAAAAGTTGTGTCAGCCAGAATTCAATACGCTATGGCGTTATTACAAAACATGGTACTTGAATAGTGTTTCGTAATTTTATTTGGCGTAAAATATTTGAGAGTCATAAACAACACACATGCAAAAGTTATGGGTAATGGTGTTAGTATAATTTATATTTATATAATAAAATTATATTTCCTGTTGTTAATATTACGGTGGTTTATAAAATATATCAATAAATGCAGCATAAATGTTTCTCGGTGTGACGGAAGGCTAACTGCATTTTGAGAAGGGTAATGTCCATTTTAATGTTACCTGAGAAGGAACCGTTACAATAAGATTTACGAAATATACCGAAATAAATCATCTGGCACCATTATTCGTATCTCCGGCGTTCTGAGGAAGAATAAATTCTGGGAATGAATATTCGAAACGAATTTACCTTCCTAGTATTTTGTTAGTGCGACAAGACATTTTTTTTTTTTGGAATTTCCTTTAATGTTGATATTAAATCACTATCACTGATGTGTTTTAAATAATAGGTTATTTACTAATTCCACAAGGGTTGAAGCAGCTAGGAAGTTCGGGTAGCGACCGAACACTGTAAGATTCCGCTCCATGTTAGTGACAAACTTTTACTGTTACCGTAAAAATGTACGAATCAAACTACATATTCAATAACTTATATCATTACTTAAGCAGTAACTTTTATAAACCGCAATAATTTTTAAATAAGATATTTGCATAATGTAAACTTTTTTTCCGGTACATTTGGATTTTTGTATCTGCGTTAAAAAACTTACTTTATGGATCTTAAAACATTATTTTAAACTTCGTTTAATTTAAATAAAATATAAAAATATTATTATATTAAAAACTATAACGAAAACTTTAATATTTGATTACATCGTCTGAAGAATATACATCTTCTCTGAGTAAGTGAGAAATTTATGTTTTTATTAGGCTCTGTTGTAATATTATTTCATTGTGAACGGATGCTCAATTACACAAAAATATTTTTAAAAAAAACATTTGTACCGTTACTATAGAAACTCACGTACAAAATAAAAATGCCGCCGTTTACATTTTAAGGAAATCGTCTTAGTTGAAATTGGTTTCGAACTGCATTCCATTATTTTGAAATAATCTTAAAAGAAATATTATTAAAAACTGGTTCCTAAGTCAGACAAGCTTCTGTAAATGCAAAATATTATATTTATCAACCACATTATGCTTTTTAATAATATAAAATAATTTTTTTTTTTAACCGTGGTAATGTTATTTGCCGAGACAAAAAAAAATTTATGCAGTTTTGTTTTCCTTGCGTGTTAGGACAACACTGCTAAATAAATGCATAGTTTTAATATTTGTACCTGCATTTAAACTATTTTATTGGTGTAATTGTAGTACCTTAGATATCGTCGTAGGTCGTTCCCTATACGGGAGGAAGAGCGAAGTAATTCTGGATGCTGGTTTATGGGCGGTGAAGGAGGTACTGCCTAAATTTGGCCATTAAATTTGTAACGACTTCCGAACGCCAGAGTGAGTGATCGAACTGTGGATGGTCGCAAGGTAGCTTGAGGAAACACCAAGAACTGGTGAGAGGGTGAGGTGAAAAATTGTGGAGTCTGTGAACGGGAGAGGGTACGAGGTGGTCCCTGCTGCTGGTAAACACTTTAGAGCGAATCACGCCGAATAAGCTGTTGTGGGAAGCTAGCAACTCGAACTCTCCCGTCCNGGCAACTCGAACTCTCCCGCCCCTTTCAGCTCTCTCCTAAGTGTTTGGAAACCTTTAAACCTCTCTGCAGGCCTCCATACGACCGACATTTCCCATGCCCTCCCCAGCAGAGCAGATTGCAANGAGGGTACGAGGTGGTCCCTGCTGCTGGTAAACACTTTAGAGCGAATCACGCCGAATAAGCTGTTGTGGGAAGCTAGCAACTCGAACTCTCCCGTCCCTTTCAGCTCTCTCCTAAGTGCTCGGGAAACCTTTAAACCTCTCTGCAGGCCTCCATACGACCGACATTTCCCATGCCCTCCCCAGCAGAGCAGATTGCAANGGAAACCTTTAAACCTCTCTGCAGGCCTCCATACGACCGACATTTCCCATGCCCTCCCCAGCAGAGCAGATTGCAACATGAAACCCTGATAGTTTAACTGACGACGTTATCAGTCCTGTCGCTTGTCTTAGGTTAGGTGTTTACGAGGAGTTATGGATGTGTAGCTTTGTGCTTTTATTTTCCACGTGGCTACACTCAGGAAAGTGGTTCCTTCAAAACACATGCATACTGACTTTGGGCTCACGTACTCCGAATTACGCTGGTATTTTGATTCAAACCATCATTGGTTCGCATTTACTAATGGGAAAAAAAAANGCTCACGTACTCCGAATTACGCTGGTATTTTGATTCAAACCATCATTGGTTCGCATTTACTAATGGGAAAAAAAAAGCCTGAGGAATGGGGTGATTTCCGGATATGTCAGACATCGTGACCGTTGGTTTGATAGCTTAAAANGGAAAAAAAAAGCCTGAGGAATGGGGTGATTTCCGGATATGTCAGACATCGTGACCGTTGGTTTGATAGCTTAAAAAATATGCTGCTCCAAATGTGCATGCTAAAATATGCTTCCATCACTTACCAATTTATCTAATTGGATTATTTTTTGTCAAAAGAAAATAAACATCCTTACATTATTTTAAGTATCTAAAAATACGAAATTAATGAACAATATATCTGAACGTTGACTGAGTAGTTTTTCCATAGTTTCGTGATTCTAATGTACCTTGTTCGGCGTCAGGTTACAGCAGTTAAAGATATTCCACGTTGGGATTCAGCTGATTCCTTAGCTTTGAGCCTTCGTTACTCCGCGCCCATCTCTGTATTGTTTAGTCTGACCAAGTTCATTCATGCACACCCTTCCAAGATAGTGAGGGAAGGAGGAAAAATAGTTTATATTTTGATTCTATTATTTACTGTTATAAATAATCAGGAGTTATCTAATTTTATGCGTCCGAGTTAATCACAGGGCAAGTGCTGACGTGACCGTAAAAATTTAAAATAATGTAATATGATCGACACTACAGAAACATCGAGAAATTATGAACAGTTATTCCTGGGTTGTTTTCAGAAACATCCCACAATTACCGCGATGGAATTATGGCTTATGNGAGAAATTATGAACAGTTATTCCTGGGTTGTTTTCAGAAACATCCCACAATTACCGCGATGGAATTATGGCTTATGTTGTAGCCAAGAGACGAATTGCTGTACCCTCGACTGATTGTAAAATAAGCGTACTTAGAGTATTTTAAAATAATGTACATAGTGAGTATTAAAGAATTCCCCAACTTTGAAGGTATATAATTACAAAACCAAACAACCTACAACCTTGATCGACCAATCATATACCGTGGAACCATGGCGTTTGTTTACCATACGTTCATAAATGTTCAATGTCACCACCATGAGTGGCCCGAACGACATCTACGCGATAATAAAACTCGTTCCACGCTATTATCAGCAGGTCCAGTGGAAAGCTATAACTTCACTACAAGAACAAAACGCTTTAGACGTGTCGCTGTTCGTACCGATGAGAGAATTGCACAATGTAAAGATTTTCTACAAATGTAACTTCACACGTAAAAATCGTCTGATTTTCAGAAAAATTAAGTAAATTCAAAGAAAATACTTTTTTTTTAACGTCACATACATTTCAAATATTCTAGCAAAAGTTTCGTAAAACCTTTTTTTATAAAATACACAAACTTACTGTGCATTTCGTAATTCTTAAACACGTGGCGAGACTTGTACTATTTCTTAACTAAAATCGCTTTAGTCGGCACTAATATGAAATAATTGATATTTTGACCTTTTCAATTAAAAAAATAATTGAACTCTTTCTTGAAAACAACAAATTAGACTTCAGAACGTAGATACGTTGTCACCCGCGCTTCGTCATGGTTAAGAAAATCACGGGTCGAAATTCATATAACTAAGGAAGACTGTTCTAAAAAAGGCGCCTAAGACGAACTACATTTAGTAAAGTATGCAAATACAAAAATAATTTATTGCAGATATTATATTCCGTAACCAGCAGCAAGGAATTCTCGCGTATCCATACCTCATGATGAACGAGGGCTCAATGGCATTCACCGAATGGAGACGTTTCCTTTAACTCCAATGTATGCTATGTTATACCGTAATTTTTCAAAAAGTGTTTAAAGCCCTTGCTCCATAGCTGAAATTTTTTTACATTATTCTAATAACATAATTCTAAACACAAACATTGTAAATATTATTAGTGTTCTAAATTATAATTTTTAATACTTGGTGCTATTTTTTCCCCATAATTATCGCAAAGATCACCAACGTAGCAACATAAATCTCGTAACAACAATCAGCTGACACAATACTTTGCAAATGAGGACGTTTAATGTTTTATTGCTGTGTAGGTTGGTCACAATGCCTGTCAAAATTTACTGAAGGAGTATGAAATAGAGAATACGTAAAGAACTGATCTATGAGATGGTTTTTCCTAGAGAAAGAAAGTGACAGTGCTGTTCTTGGTAGACATTTATTTATCAGCAATGTTATGCACAGGCACAGAATGTGTAGTTCTTCGAAACATTTTCACAAATATTAGAAAACTAAACTAGGTATAACAATATCAACCTAAGGCCACAGGTTTTTACCTTTGCAAATTATAAAAATTACAGCAGAACTGGAGCTGACAAGGACCTGACATTAAATTTTTTTCAGCGTCGATAATTTTCTCTTCTTTCCGCCTTTACATGCATTGCTACTTAAATCTACTATCTTCTTACATTAGTTTTTCAAAGGCGTGTTGGTGAAAGCCCAAACCAACATTTTCACAAAGTCTTCTGCTAAATGGTTAATAGCACACACATCCCAGTTGAAATGGTCTTCAAAGCACAGTTCACTGGCAGCAATTCTTGTGGCGATGTGTCTTTGGCTAGAACAAGCTAAAAAATGTTTTTAATTTTCCGACACTAAAAATGTGTGTACGATGATGTCATTGCAAAGCACAATATTCACCACAAAAGTTTGTGGATACAAAAGACCGCCTCTGTATAAGCTTGTGATAACATTCTTCCGCGTTCATTAGTTATTTATCTTTTGTTAGATACTCCTGACAAGTGTCACATTTTAGACTTTAGAACATTTTGTTANCCACATTTTAGACTGTAGAACACAGAACGAGCACAATACCCTGCCAAATAAGCAATCACTAGTTTTTTTTTTTTCAACATCTTCTATATCAGACTCTGTTACAGTTATGTTGCCCCTGAACTGAGTTTCTAACATGCGTGAGTCGCTTGCTGGATTGAACGTGTCCCATACCATTTCTTCATCAAATAAATTATTTAAATTTTTTCATGTTTTTCTGAAATTAGTGATAGTGAAAATAAACTACTAAGTAGCTTTTTTTTCAACTTAAATTACTTGACGCACTGTCACATGGTACCAATATCCTGCCAGTTGTCGATATTTGCCAAATATGTCTTCCAGCGCATCATACGGAAATCTTCCGGGCAAAATGTATTTCATACCTAACTCACTTTTGCAGTAATCTGCAACTTCATTGATAGCGTGTGTGGTTAGCTTCAATGTGGACATGGTTTCTTTGCTTAGAATCCCGGATTTTTTATGAATTTCAGTCCACTTGTCCAACCAGAAATTAAATTTACGGAGTAATGATTTCAGCATCAGTTTCTGCGTTAGTAAGCGGCAGTTACGTAACATCTCTTAAGCGTTCGCCTTTGTGAGGACTCTGGACGTGCATGATTTTCCACCACGCAGTGACAATGTCAATGCCGCGTGCAGTACTTTCATAATGCATCAACTTGTGTTCCTGTCCTAATACCCTTAAAGTTTCCGTAATTTTTTCGTTGAAAATTTGGTTAGCCAACTTTACATTCTGCCTCTCCAGATTCGAGGGCCAAAGAGATTTTAGGGAGAGCCCATGACAATACATATGTGAGTTTTCAGTATCTAAGTTGTACAGATCTTTCAAAACAGAAAATGAGGCAGTTAATGTTGAACCATCTTCAACTTCGAATTCGGGGTACAAAAAACAATGTCCATCGTTGCATTGATTCAACCAGTTGTTTCTGAAATTTTTGAATAATTTAACTTGACCAGCTATGTAGAATAACGGGCGTGTGGCATTTGCAGGATGATATACAATACTAAGTGCATGGTAACGTGTAAATAATGACATGGTTTCCTGTTTGTTGCATTGTTATCAGAACACAATGCTTATTATTTCGAATTCTAGGATTACTTTCTTCAAAATGATGTGCAAAACTTCACCTGTCAGTGAATTTTCTGGTATTATATGAACTACGTTCTAATAGGATGAGAGAACACTTTGAACCATAAATGTATGTGCACTAGACGCCAATTTTTGCCCATTAAAAGATGAACCAATAGTGTTACCGCCTTTATAGTGCAAATACTTTTGATGGGTGTTTCATCGAACATCAGAATAAAATAAAGTTCATGTGGTTTAAGCTCCGAGACTCTGTTCTTCATGTAGAGCAAAAAGGTTTGGTCGAAATTTTTATTCTCGTGCCCAATGTTCAATGATGAAGAAATTATCTGTATGGTGCTGAGGTGTGGAAGAATTATACTTCATGTGTCTCTAATGAACCTGAACGCACAGGGGGGATAGGAAAAAAAGGAGTGATGTAAATACGATGTGGTCAGGGAAATATCGTAAATGATTCGAATTTTCAATTTACTACAGTTGAGAAGCTATGAAATTGAACATTTTCTCATGCTCTTAACATTTCTTCCTAAAGCAGTCAATATTTCCTGCAGCATGTTGTATAAATGCGTATTGCTTTGTGTATAATTTTTATTGCAATGTAAGTGATCAGAAAGTGACTCAATAAATTGTAGAAAAAAAACATCTCACTGATATCTACTACTTCACCAGGAATTTGCGTTTTCCCTAATGTACTTAAAGAATGTCCTCTGCAAGTGACAGTTACACCAAGGTCCTTGTCTATAACAACTGAGTAACGAAGTTCTGCTACGGTTAAAACGTTGCTAATGTTAAGGTAAATCAAACGAATTTATTTAACGATCTTGTCCCAAGATGGTAAAATATTAATGTTTTCACTGCATTTCAGAAACTGTTCGAAAGTTGAAAATTTGTGTTTGGCATTGAAATATGTCGTTGATTCGGCACTGGCTGCAATTGCCCGCTCGCTCTAGGGATACATTTTCTAATCGCTGTTTCTTCTATTAGGGTGGTTCTTAGCTGTCTCCTTCCTTTGTGTTAAATATGATGAACAACAGGGGAACAACCATGGAATGACACAATCCCTTAGTTTGGGTTTTCATAATGGGGCTTCTAAGAGATTTCCAGTTTTCTCATCATAGTAGCGTGTTTTTCAAAGAACATCAGTCTCGTTGAAATGAATATGGCAAACCTATAAATTAAGAAAATCTTGTCAGTACATACTATGTTGGCTAGCTTGAAAATAAAGTGAAAACAGACAAAACGATTACTGATTAAAATAAGTTAGTAAAGCACAATTAGGCCTGCACCGGAAAAGTTTTGTAATTCGTGCCACAAATTGTATGTTCTTTTACAGAATTTTAAAGAAACCAAATTTTCACTAGTAAAATCTACTTGTTTGAAGTATCGTTATAAGTTTATTATTAAAGATTTTCATGAAATTGAAAAATTGGTTATAAATGATTTGCAATCTCTTTGGTTCGCAAAGAAAGAGTGGAGCCGCAACCAGCAAATTATTGAATATACAATTATTGAATATACATTTGTTTTATCATTTCTCACATTTAAGAAAGTATCACTAATTGTTTTTCTATCTGTGCTGTGTTTTAAAAGTTACTACGAGAACTACCCAGCGCTGCCTGGCTAAAGTAGAGCAATAACTGATACACGACCCAGTTTTGGGGTTTTGGGGGTTTTGGAGGATTGGGGAGCCCATTTTTACTTACACAGTATTTGTAGTTGGGTAATGAAATGTATATCTACTAAATTTATTTAAGATCCATCGAACGGTGTAGAATCGTATAAGAAACACACATGATATTTTGAATTTTTGTTTACAGATTTATTGCAACGATTCATGACTGTGTATTACTGAATATTCTTTTAAGTACAACGGCGGTTAATCCGGTAACAATTTTTTTGCAATGTCTTAACTTGGAAGGCGACAGAATGCAAATCATAAAAGCACACAATTTTTTAATAAAACCAGTTACATATTTATTTCATCAACAACTGCCAACTGATAACTGTGTCTCAATCCAAGTAAGTTAAGATATGCTACGTTTGAACACGACTAATGAAACTGAGGTTACATTGCCACCAGTTACCTCTTTGAGCAGACTTCTTCCTACATTTGATTAATGATTGTCCTTCGGTTTTCTATATTGTCATTCACTGCAGGTTTTATTATTGCAATAAATTTCTGTAAAAATTTTAAAATTTCCTACCTAATAAAACACTGTCAGTAAGTTACTGGTAATGCCGTTTGTCAACGTGACCAATCACAATGTTTACTGAAAAATATTGTTTTATTATTTCACAATCATATTTATTGTTTATTAATTTTTTTGGGTTTAATTAAATAAAATGTTGACTTACTTAAATTGTGAAAATAACCAATACATAAACAATGTTTTTGAAGCAAGGATATTTTTATCACAGCCTGCTAAATATACACTGAGGCGACAAAAGTCATAGGATATATCCTAATATAATGTCGAAACTCCTTTTGCCCGGCGAAGTACAGCAACTCGACGTGGCATGGACTCAACGAGTTGTTGAAAGTCCCCGGCAGAAATATTGAGCCATGCTATCTCTATAGACGTCCATTATTAAGAAAGTGTGGCCGGTGCAGGAGTTTGTGCACGAACTGACTTCTCGATTGTGTCCCTTAAATGTTCGATGGGATTCATGTCGGGCGATCTTAGTGGCCAAATCATTCGCTGGAATTGTCCAGAATGTTCTTCAAACCAATCGTGAACAGTCGTGGCCCGGTGACATGGTGCATTGTCATCCATAAAAATTCCATTGTTCTTTGGGTACATGAAGTCCATGAATGGCTGCACGTAGTCTCCAAGTAGCTGAACATAACCTTTTCCAGAGAATGATCGGTTCAGTTGGACCAGAGGACCCAGTCAATTCCATGTAAAAACAGTCCACACCATTATGGAGCCACCACCAGCTTGCACAGTTCTTTGTTGACAATTTGTGTCCATGGATTCGTGGGGTCTGCGCCACACTCGAACCCGGCCATCCGTTCTTACCAACTGAAATTGGGACTCATCTGACCAAGCCATGGGTTTCCAGTTTCTAGGGTCCAACCGATATGGTTGTGAGCCCAGGAGAGGCGTTGCAGGCGATGTCGTGCTGTTAGTAAAGGCACTCGAGTAGGTCTTCCGTTGGCATAGCCCAGTACAGCCAAAGTTCGCCGCACTGTCCTAGCGGACACGTCCGGCGTAGGTCCCACATTGATTCCTGCGGTTATTTCATGCAGTGTTTCTTGTCTGTTAACACAGACCATTCTGCGCACACGTCATTCGTCCCGGTCAGTCGGCTACTGCTTTGTCCGTGGTGGGAGGTTATGCCTGACATTNCCATTCTGCGCACACGTCATTCGTCCCGGTCAGTCGGCTACTGCTTTGTCCGTGGTGGGAGGTTATGCCTGACATTAGGTATTCTCGGCACACTCTTGACACTGGGGATCTCGGAATGTTGAATTCTCTAACCATTTCCGAAATTGAATGTCCCATGCGTCTAGCACCAACTACCATTCCGCTTTCAAAGTCTGTTAATTCCTGTCGTGTGGCCATAATCACGTCAGACACCTTTTCACATGAATCACTTGACTACAATATGAAAGCCCAACCAATGCACTACCCATTTATTCATTTTGTACGCGATACTACTGCCATCTGTATATTTGCATATTGCTATCCCAAGACTTTTGTCACCTCAGTGTACGTAACGTAGAGATTTTGAGTTTCATTTTACTGAAATCATACTCTGGCTTGTATAAGTAGTATTGTATTTAGTAAATCTCAGGGAAAATAAGTTGAATGCACACAATAATTTCATGGCTACGAAATAAACTGTAAATTCTTTGCACAAATTACCTACAACCTACATGAAAGTAAAGCATTACTTCATTGTCAAACATGTCTCTAACTATGAATTCCAGGCAATATTATAAACCTCCTTAAGCATTTAACTTCAAACAAAGTGTGCATGAACTACAATCTCTTTATAATGGAAACGACAGCCTTACAGGGAGCGAACTAGTTCAGACTCGTGAGATTATACTTACAGTACTCCAAGATAGCCGTTTTTTTTTTTTAAGTTTGTTTCAGACTTACACCAAACTAATTCATATATGCTTAATCCTCACTATAATAAGACAAATTTTATTCACAGAAACTTTACCAGAGCTTCCGTACTAATAAAGATAATTTTTTTTTCTGATTGTCGTTTTACAGAAGACGTAATNACAGAAACTTTACCAGAGCTTCCGTACTAATAAAGATAATTTTTTTTTCTGATTGTCGTTTTACAGAAGACGTAAAGTACATCTTTGCAATACTTTACGTGTTATTTTTTTACTTCGATGATTATAAACTCACGTATATCACTGTTTTTGGCTAGAAAAAGTTTTAAATTAAGAAGGGGGTTAAGATATTAGTTTGTAATGTTGAAAAAGAAAATCCAAATTTCTGAATATTTCAATATTATTTCACCATGCATATTTTGAAAAAAAAATTAACACACTTGCTTGGTTTTATTTTTGTAGCAGAAGTAAGAAAAGATACAAGAACGGTAGGATTACATTATTTTTGTATAGTACAACGTGTATTCTGTGATGTATTTATTACAAAGGAAACTTTTAATGTAATTCTAACAATTATTTTCGTATATGAGTGGCACGATTTTTGTATTAGCATAAGAATTTCTTTACAGTATACGTTAAGTCCTTCGAAGTGTCCAGGGGCTGCAGGAACACGAAACAATAGAAAAACAGTTATGGCTTGGATNAGTATACGTTAAGTCCTTCGAAGTGTCCAGGGGCTGCAGGAACACGAAACAATAGAAAAACAGTTATGGCTTGGATTAAATGTGAAAACCACTGTCCCTAATCCATATGGGCAAACATTTTATTTAGTAAATCAATCACAGTTATACTGCTGGTTGTGGTGATGTGTAGGAAGTACCAAAGTAAGCTGTTTTCTTAAATCCTAATATCTCCAAAATAGGTGTAGTGACAGCTTAGTTAATTACAAACCAACATCCCAACGACACAGTCTATCGGCACAATGTACTTCTATAAATTACGGTGTTCTATAATGAATTAAGCTCAGAATTTGGTTGGACTGTCTCTGTTTTCAAAAAATTCATTCAAGTACACCACTGCAGCAAACTTTCGACAACATTAGTGTATAAAAATGAAACAAGGTAACACGAAAACTTCTTACGCATACACTGAGTGAGCCACAATATGAAATGCGATACATATTCTTATAGGCAATTCAGGATAAAGTGAGCACTTTTCGAAGCCCTCTTATTTGTAATAATATTAAATGAATAAATTTTATTCTATCCCTAGACGTTAATTTTNGAGCACTTTTCGAAGCCATCTTATTTGTAATAATATTAAATGAATAAATTTTATTCTATCCCTAGACGTTAATTTTTGAGTCCTGTGCTTATTACTTCCATTGCAATACTTATTTAAATAAGTGGTAGAAGAATAAAAATGGCTGATAGGAAAAAGTAACTAAGGCCTTAAAAGTGCTCACTTTAACATGAACAGCCCATAGAAAATATCGGATACTACCATGCTGTGAAATTATCATTACACTGACGTTTAAACAACGCATATAAGTTTGGTAAATTATGCTTATATCTTTGCACTTTTAACATTTATTAATAACGTTGGTTACGTTATTGGCGAGGTGCCTTCGTTTTAATCTCACCGTTNATCTTTGCACTTTTAACATTTATTAATAACGTTGGTTACGTTATTGGCGAGGTGCCTTCGTTTTAATCTCACCGTTATTGACCAGAAAACATTACATCCTTAATTTTCTGCATTTAAATTTATAACAATGAATGTGATATAAACCAACTTTGCTATAGTGCAATTAGGTTCCNTCCTTAATTTTCTGCATTTAAATTTATAACAATGAATGTGATATAAACCAACTTTGCTATAGTGCAATTAGGTTCCTCACGTATATCATCGTGTAAGAAAACATACTGTTTTGATATGCTATGAATT
This sequence comes from Clitarchus hookeri, assembly GCA_002778355.1. Lineage (NCBI taxonomy): Eukaryota > Metazoa > Arthropoda > Insecta > Phasmatodea > Phasmatidae > Clitarchus > Clitarchus hookeri. Next base: position 20,044 of record NQII01010952.1, read on the forward strand.
TTAATACTACAACGCGTTATTTACTAAAAAAATACAAACCTTTTTCGCATTTTTACACTAACATTGTTGCATATAAGCTTATAAATACGAACACTATATTCAGTGCACGATCCTAAATATTACAAAAAAAAAAATATGTATTATGCCGAACGGGACCTACTGTGCATAAATCATGTATTTTAAAAGGTTTTCTACGTATTTAATAACTGGATGAACACTACGAACATAAGTTGAAAACCAGATATTAACAAAATTCAGAAGTTTCAACCGTTTGAAATTTAAAAACAGGAAAAAAAAGAAAAGAAATAGATTTTGCATCTTAAAAGAATATTATTTCGAATTATCAACAATTTTTTATTATAAAATTACTTTACTTTCAATTATATATATATATATATAAGAATAAATTTTTCATTTTAAAAAGCAAAGACTTACTCTTGACTCTTGGCTGGGTTGGAAATTTTCCCGTGCTATAGCCTAAATCCTTTTTCGTTCCTGTTCTTCGTATCTTGGAAATTTAAACACGTACACTTTTGGGCTGTTTTTGTAATTACCCCTGCACTGGGGAACACAACTAGGGATGTTGCGATACCACAAAAGTATCGATACCAGTATCGGTACTGATATCGGAAGGGTGGTATCGTTACCCATTCCGATACTAGTATCGAAACAAAAATATTGATACTAGCATCGATATTTTCATCAATACGTCTCATTTAACCCCTGTGGTAATTCACCTATTTCTGCTTATTAATTGATCGATTCAAGGTTTTTCACCATAATTCATTGATTATAGAATGAACCAAACTTAATAGAGGCTTTCGCGGCTAACAGTGACTGATACAGGATATTAGCACGCTTGGTAAGTGCCATCCATCCCTGCTGCTTGTATAATAGGCATTTTTTAAAAACCTTTTTTACAACAACAAAAATGTATAATAAATCATAGTATTATAATCATACAACATAATTATTATTCACAACCGTAACCATAAGTTTAACTGTAACCTTCACATATTTAGCCCAAATTAACACAGAAAATCCTGTTATAAATTTTATAGCAGATGAAATAGCCCGGTGTTAAAAATTCGTTTATTTATAACAGAAAACCTGTTATAAATAACGTTTAACCGTCTGGGTAAGTAAACCGAGTAAACGAATATGGCTAGTAAATGAACGAATGCGGCTATTAAGAATGTAGAATGGCAACTTGAATTTAAATTAAAGTTGAAGACGAAAGGGCACGAGTGTAGACATAGCTTAAGGTATCTTGACTAAAAAACGAATAAAAAAAAAATACATACCTTGATTTAGTCGATTCCTTTTGTTTTTGGCATTACGGGTGCACTTTCAAATGTTTCATCAAATTGGCCGTGTTCCCCGAAAACTTGAATTTTTTTTTACTCGTGGCGTAATTAGGAGTATTAATTAGAAGCGGTGCTGTCACTAACCAACAATCCCCCACCACCAACTTAAACCAGTGNTGGCGTAATTAGGAGTATTAATTAGAAGCGGTGCTGTCACTAACCAACAATCCCCCACCACCAACTTAAACCAGTGTGGGACTTCGTGCTGACACATGCTGCCCATTTACACATCCCGAGATCAAGCAGAGAGGTAGAAACGAGCTTCCAGGCCCTTACACGTGTCCTGCTGTGCAGACTTCGCACCATCCTCTCCTCCCCCTAGCAAGCCAAGTGAAATTCGTAACGCTGAGAAATCACGAGATAGTCGTTCACGTAATTCGCNTCCTCTCCTCCCCCTAGCAAGCCAAGTGAAATTCGTAACGCTGAGAAATCACGAGATAGTCGTTCACGTAATTCGCAATTTGCCTGAAGTCAGAAAACACGCACTGAGAAACAGCTGACAAGCTTGGAAAGTGGTGCCGAGCACCCCCTACCCCGTTAGCTAACCACAGGACAATGTGGACACGCACCGCGGAAGAATAAGCTGACAGAGTAAGCTTGGAAAGGGTGCCAACACTCCCCCCCCCAACCTTCACGAACAATGGCACATGGTAGAAGGACTTTGTACTGCAGGCTACCACCTCCCCCCTTCCCAAAATAAGAGAGACACATGCACGAAATTAGGAAGGGAGGCTAGAAAGGATATAAGCCTCTTTTCCGGGTGGTTGGAGTTGAGTTGATCAGTTGAATATCGCAGCGCAGAGAGGTTAGTTCGAGGGACAGATCTTCGACAGGTCGTCACCAGTACGTCAGGGGTCAGTACTACAGTTGATTATTGCTGCACAGAGAAGTTATTCACGCCGAGAGAGTCAGGGCAGGACATCAGAACCCGGCCATGTCCGTCAGTCGAAGCAACGAGCAGCAGGTGACGCAGAGTAGTACCGCCACCCCGGGATGGGCAGTTATTCAGTCGCGACATTAAGGGGTCAGCCAAATCGGGATGCGAGATGCAGGGCCCAATCATAGACAATTACCAGAGTCACATCGGATGGGTAGTTTCACCACATCGAAATGCGAGTTAGCCAGCCAGTTATCACATAAGTCAGTCAGTTTCCAGTCAGTCAGTTGCAACGCACCGAGAAGGTGGAGTCGAGTGGTGAACTTCAGCGGAAGTGCCATGCCGAGATAGTGGGATAGTCCAGTGCAGCCTGTAGCCGCGAAAGATGGGTGGGGCCCACACCAGGGTCCCTCGCAGGGACGTGGTAGGGTAGTAATCAGTCCATTACTACCCTACACCGAGAATAGGAGCGAGTGGTGCGCTCCACCGAGGGAAGCGACGTCGAGAGGAAGCCAGCTGCGTGCAACAAGCCAACCACAGAGGGCCTTTAACAGGGCAATCCAACTCACCAGACCCATCAACGGTCGGAACGTATCCGGGCCATCCAGCTCTCCAGACCTCAACTTCCAGAACAAGTATCACGCAACAGGTGCAGATAAGGAACCCCGTCATCACTCAGGGACCTGTCCTGACACTAATGCCCCTACAGCGTCGGAAATGTAGCCAGAAAATTGTAACCAGCCCTTGAGGCCTTGAACTCGCAGGGCGTTACTGTATGTATAAATTCTCAGGCGTAAGTATGTATAAAGTCCCGCAACAGTAACGACAATGTATGAGTAAATTTATGTTAAATAAACCTGTTCAAAACTTAGAAGTCGTGATGAAGTCATTGTGTGAAATACCCTCAAATCCAGGGCACCTTATAGTCTGTGCCACTGAACATTAACTGTAGACCCTACGAACCATCTGTGCACCACATATGGGGAGTAGCGAGATGAGTTATTTTAAACAGATGTTACAGTGCACAGAATCCTTATCTATTTTCTGGGAGTATTTCCATACCAAACTTTTTGGAGGCGAAATAATTTTAATAAAAAATAAAAAATTAAATTAAAACAAATAAACAATTAATTAAAAAGAAAACTATGTAAGATGTAACTTACTCACTTCGCTTAACGCCAACGGTTGAGTGAGTGAATCTGAGTTGCCATGTGGCGTCGGCGTGGCCTGGGCCTGGGGTTCCCTTCACTTCCCTTCCAGGAAGAGACTTCCTTTCACCGTAACTAACACACCGTTATTAAGTAACTTCTGTATACACTATTACACTCGTGTTTTTTTTATTTCCTCTGAATTTACTTATTTCTTGAAAATTTAGTTTTTAAACATAAATGGAAAAATATAGATTCCTGTACTAAGTATCGGAACAAAAGTAGTAATATGGGTAGGTAGAGTATCGGAAGGAAAGTNTAGATTCCTGTACTAAGTATCGGAACAAAAGTAGTAATATGGGTAGGTAGAGTATCGGAAGGAAAGTATAGAATATTGAATTACACGGTATCGAATCAAAAGTATAGATACCAGTATCGTATCATTAGTATCGCAACATCCCTAACCACAACACTAAAAAACCATTCCAATACGAGTATAAAATATATANGTATCGTATCATTAGTATCGCAACATCCCTAACCACAACACTAAAAAACCATTCCAATACGAGTATAAAATATATATCACTTATACATCGTACCGAACCTTATTTGAAATACAATTAAAAACCACACCACAACANACGAGTATAAAATATATATCACTTATACATCGTACCGAACCTTATTTGAAATACAATTAAAAACCACACCACAACAACGCGTCTATAGGCACAGAGCTACGTTGAGAAACTGCCAGTCGAACGAATTCATCTCGTGACCATTAGCCCAAAGTGTGTGACGTCATACGCTCGGAATGCGATAGCGTGTGGGCCTTCCATCAATTCGGTGTTGGCCAATAGCACGCGAATCGACGTGGCTCCCCATTAACCCGTAGCCCTACAGGATCAGGCCCAAGCTCGATCTTCGCAACCCGAACAGTAGTCGGCGCTGACCCGCCTACCCATCATCGGTTCGTCGAGGCAGAAACGGCATTCCGGGGAAATTTTATGACGTGCATTGTTGAAAACGCAAGTGACACCGCAAAATATATTTGTAATTATTTTAACAACATTAAGCAAAATCTTATTAACGCGAAATATTATTAACCAGCTGACGGACGAAGTGAGTGAAAATGGCGGCATGATATTTAACATTTGGCTCGAGTGCGATTGTACAAAACCAGCTCCGATCGATGAAGGTACAGACATAAGAGCATTCAAGACGAAAAATAAACAAATCCATGGAATCAGCGATATTGAGGAGGCCGTGCAAAGTCGCTTAGAAAAAAAATGTAATAAACGCAGTACAAATAACGCGGTTCCGGCTGTACACTTACATCAGTCAACCACACACTGCTCCGTATAAACAAGCTGTACCCACTTCGCGTAACGTCATACATCGAGCTGCCCGCTTCCATCATGAACAGGAAGGCTGTGATTAACCCTCAAAACACCGGTGACCATAAGTGCTTTAAATGGGCCGTTCTGGCAGGTTTTGTAGAAGGGTATCCTTCAACCGCTACAAAGCCCTCGAATCGAAAATTTACTTTTCAGAGGTAGAGTTCCCTACACCATTACACCAAATAAAAGTATTTAAAAAAAAAAACTATTCATCAGTAGCTGTGAACATTTACATCCTGTACGAAAAGGAAAAGGTGTTCCCCATACGTGTGGCCAAAACACCATTGCGACCTCCTCCTCACCATCGAATATGGGAACGCCCAGTATACATTCATTAGGAATTTCGAGCATATTATAAGATCTTAGCTGACGGCCCGCACAGAGTGGTGCTTCACATATTATGACGACCAGGCGAGGAAATCCAGGCTGATGGGACAGCGGAGGCTGGAAAATAACAAAAAAATATTGCAAGGACAATGTTTCAGCCAGAATCGAGATGCCACAGTTGGGGAAGATGGGTAGGCCACAATTATTAAAATTTAAGGACTATCACCACATTGATAAACTACTCATCGTCGTCTACGCAGATTTTTAGGCCATTCTAAAACCGATTCACACCAGTGAACTGGAACCCAGCCGCTTCTTCACGTATGCCTATCAGAAGCACGAGGCATACAGCTTCTGAATTTACGTCCTCACGGAAAACGATACCAGCTCTACATCACTAACTAATATCCATACTGAGCCAGGACCCTATCATATACATGGAGGAGCATGCAGAGAAAAAGTTCATGGAGGCAATTGTAGATAGTGGTAAAATTTCCACATTAAAGCCGTTGGAGCCACTCACCCCTGCAGAAAAAACCAGCTATGCAAGAGCGACACGGTGCTGCAATTGCACTGCCCCATTCACGCACGAAAATTACAAGGGAAAGGACTACGACCGCTTCAACAGGCGGTACATTGGGCCCGCTTGCACCAGCTACAATTTGCTAAGCCGCGACACTAAGAAAATCGTACATTTCCACAACTTGATATACAATGATAATTTTATCGTAAGACAGCTGGGATATAGCAAGAAAAAATTTTTATCATTTCACATATGAGTTAAGAAATGATCACATTTTTAAGGCAGATGGAGATAGATTTTCTATCCAGTTTGAAGGTACGTCCCGGTTCATAGCCCGAAATCTGGCGTCCATGGCCAAGTATTTACTGCAGAATAAATTTATAAACAGTGCACAATTCTTCAGTGCCAGCCAACTGACTCTCGTCGCGTAAAGACATGTTTCTATATGATTATGTCGTCAGTTGGGAGAAGCTGTACGAGCAGTGGCTGCCGCCGAAAGAGAAATTCTATTACAGGCTGACGGACTCTGTGATCTGCGACGAAGAACATACCCATGCCCAGGAAGTACGGGAAACGTTCAACTTGGGCGAACCTGAGAAAGTATTCAGAATTGTACTTGAAGACGTGCATGCTAATTCTATCAGACAAATTTGAAAAGTTCAGAAATTTGTGTATGTCAATATACAAGCACGATTGTGCACACCACGTCAACACCCTGGGGTTCACATTCGATGCAATGTTAAATACGACAGGGGTAAATCTAGAGCTTCTAACCGTTTACAACATGCATAGGATTATTGAAAATGAAATTCGCGTTGGGATCACCCAGTGCGTGAAGCGACATGCGGTGGCTAACAACACCTATGCGCCAGAAACATACGATCCTAACAGCCCACCATGTATTTGAAATAACTCGACTCAAACAACCTGTATAGTTGCGCCATGTCGCTACCGTTGCCAGTACGCAACTTATAGTGGGTCGACACCAACATCAACGTAATGTCTGTGCTAGATTATGCTGATGCTGGCTATATTCTAGAGGTTGATGACGAGTACCCCGCAGCCCTGCATGAGGAACATCGTGATTTTCCATTTATTCCCGTTAACCAGCGTTCCCCCAGGCTTCAAACATGTGAAATTAATAACAACGTAAGAAAATAATAAAAAATAACACCGTGCATTACTGCAACTTGTAACCGACACTGGATAATGAATTCAAGATTATAAAAATTCAAAGATTGCTGGAATTCGAACAAAGTCCCTGGCTGAAACCTTACATAGATTTTAATACTGCAAAACGACAGGTGGCCACCAACGATTTCGAAACAGAATTTTTTAAATTGACCAGTAATGCCCTGTTCGGAAAATTGATGGAGAACAAAAGAAAATGCCAAAAAATTGAATTGGTATGTAATGAAAAGCGACTTAAAAAACTAGTAGCCAAGCCAACATTCCTAGACCAAGCACTTTATGATGAATCTCTTACCCTCCTTCATCTGTAGCATGAATTCGTACTGTTTAGCAAATCTATTTATGCCAGCTTTTCACTGCTCAACCTCCCAAAATAATTAATTAACAGATTCCATTATAATGTGATGAAGGCTTGGTACAATGAAGATGTCAAGTTTCTGTATACAGACACCAACTCGTTCCTGTATCAGGTTCGAACCCAGGACATTTACGAGGACATAGTTTGAAACGCACAGTTATTTACAGAGTTCGACACGAGTGGCTATCCCACGAACCACAAGTGCTTTTCGCCCAACAACAAGAAAGTCGCTGGTAAATTCAAAGTTGAGTGCGATGGAAATATCATGACCGAATTCGTGGGACTTCAGGTGAAATTGTAGTTGTACAAATGCCACGGAAAAGTTACAAAAATGGCAAAAGTTATTCAACAATGTGATGTAAAAAATATAATTAATTTTGATGATGTTATATCCGTTCTGGAGCAGCACCGTACGATGCGAGTTAATGTCTGCACTATACGATCACTGATCACACAAACACGAATTATTTTCTGATTGCATAAATAAGATGGACATTTAATGGACGGGCGATAAGAGGCAGCTACAGGAAAAAA
>NQII01010953.1:0-24199 GCA_002778355.1 Clitarchus hookeri
CTGTTCCAACTAATAAAACATCGCATAAACAAGAATAAATCATTGAGTTTAATTTAACGTATTTACTTGTCTCCTGTCTGTAAAATATTTGGAAAAGGCAAAATCCATATTTTGCGCGCCATACTTTTAGCCTCCCTGCTTCCTTCTCCATCCCGCTCCTGGTCCCAATGTCGATGAACCAGGTACCTCGGCTACAAGAAAGGAAAAGCCCCGATGGCAGAGCGACTATCTCGCTGACACCCCTCTGCACTGATCAGGGTTCAATTACCCCGGAAGTCACCCCCGATTTTCGCACATGGGAAACCTGGTGGATTTCGCTGGTAGCCGGCGGATTTTCTCGGAAAACTTCCGTTTCCTTCCCCTTTACTTTACAGGCGAGCTCCAACGCTGAGCCTCATTTCGCCTCACTTTTAAGGCTCCTATGTACCTGGAGCTGTTTTGGGAGTTCAAGTCTTAGAATCAAGGGAGCGATACGGGNGCCTCACTTTTAAGGCTCCTATGTACCTGGAGCTGTTTTGGGAGTTCAAGTCTTAGAATCAAGGGAGCGATACGGGCGAAACTAACACGCGCGCCTAGCTCACCATCGCTCTTATGCACAAGGTGTGCAAGTTTTTCCGTAGGTGCGGTGTACTGTGCAAATTATATCTATAACAAATAGACTTTATTAGACGGAATGAAAACTCACTGATTAAACTACGCTCGTATAGTTGTACTCTTTTCCTACAGGTTAACACTTCCAACACTCAGCAAATTTACGAAGCGAAATTATCGCTTGGATTAAGCTAGATATAGTCTATTTGCGGTTTCTTCACACTTTTTAAATAAAATCTTTGAAAAATCATCCTATGTATGACGTGTTTGGTTATTTACTTGATATTTCACGTATTACAAGCGTTTATACATGTGTTAATATAAAAGTACCTTACTTTTATTTAAANTTTACTTGATATTTCACGTATTACAAGCGTTTATACATGTGTTAATATAAAAGTACCTTACTTTTATTTAAATTGCATTTTTACTAATATTTTATTTATAAATAATAATATTTCATTTATATCATTTATAATTAATGTGGATAAAGCAGGGAGAAAAAAATGTGTGCTGGTAACTCCCAGTAACTAATAGTTCTTGTACAAAATAATATTACATCGAGTGCGCACGAATTCGGTGCGTTGTCCATACGGTGTAATTTTCTATATTTAGTTAAAGTTTGTATGAGGCCGAGGAATATCCTAGAAGTAGAACTTTATAGTTCATTTACGGTTACTTCCAACTTTTCTGAAGCCCTGCTAAAGTCCTACTTCCAGAATATTCCTCCGCTTCGTGTAAGCTAAGCTTTACTAAGTCTAGAAAATTACACCAAAGGACAACGTACCGAATTCGTGCGCACTCAGTTGTAATAATATTTTGCATGAGAACTATTTCTTACTAGGAATTACCAACACAGATGTTTTCTCACTGTTTTTGTTCATATTTATTATAAATAAAATATCATAATTTATAAATAAAATATAAGTAAAACTTTAATTAAACGAAAAATAAGATACTTATATGTTAACAGTGGTACAAAACGCATGTAATAAATGGAATATTTAGAAAATAACTAAACACGTCATACATAGGATGATTTTTCAAAGGTTTGATTCAAAAAGTGTGAAGAAACTTCGAGTAGACTATAGCAGGGCTTCAGGAAAGTTGTAAGTAACCGTGAACAGCCAATACGAAACGTCTATACGTATCTGTGAAGACATGAACATTTCACTGGCCGTTTCTCATTGCTTTCCATGCATTCCGTTCTCTTTTTCATAGATAACTCATCTGATGTACCGATGAATGGTTGTTAATGGCCCCACTATGTTATGTGGGAATATTCACGCCTGTCTATAACAGCAGTGAGCCGAATAGTGTTTATCAGTTTATCAAGCTCATTCGCGTATTTTGTAGTCGAGAGGAGTTTTTCAGACTTGTGGTAGTTTTTGAGAGTCAGACTTTTTATCTAATGCAACTTGTTGACCAGAATTAAAAAATATAATTAATTATATGAATTTACGAGATACTAAGAGTAGAGGGATTATGGGAACTTACGGCACATCGGGACCTGGTACCGGAGTTTCGGAGCTGTTCGTGCTCTGTAATTCCACCCAGCGGCCATCTTGGATACAAGTGGCCTTGACCTTAACCTTTTAAACTGCTCCCAATGACATTTGACTTTTACCCCGGTGACTTGTGACGCTGAAAACCCAAAAACCCAAAAAAAATCGAACAAAATTATTTTAAAAATGTATACAGTCATTTGAAAATCATTAAAAAAATAATTGCTTTCACCTCCTCATCGTTGAATCGGTTGCGTAAAGCAATTAAAAAGAAGCTCCGCCGGGGAAAATTGAGCGCCGGTGTGATTTTGTTGCACGATATCGCAACACCTCACACGACCCGCCAAACGTCCGAACTGCTGCAGCGATTCAAGTGGGAGGTATGGCAACATCCTCCATACAGTCCAGACTTAGCGCCATGCGATTTTCATGTTTTCGGTAAGCTGAAAAAGAATCTCGGTGGACGACGATTCCGAAACGATGAGGAGGTGAAAGCAGCTGTCTCCGGGTGGTAACATAGCGCTGGAGGAGATGTCTACGCATCCGGAATCGAAAAATTGGTTGACCGTTCCGAGAAATGTTTACAGTCTCTTGGGGACTATGTGGAAAAGTGAACTTACATTGTATGTTGTCATAACCGTGTTGCCTATGTATAGGTGGTTTCATACATGGCCATAACGTGGAAGTGTAACTTATTTATTGATTTGCCCTCGTATTTTGCAAGAAAATTCATAATAAATGTACATTACCATTTAGTTTACTAAACCTATCAATTCTAACACCACTTTATTATATGCATACAATACATAAGTGCACACAAGCGCACTATATGGGCATTTTATTACACTAAGTTGTTTCCTCATAATAGGTGAAGACGCCCTCGATCTAAATAAATATTTGTTAACGCATAGTAAACATTTACTTAAGCATTTGCTTTGTAGTTCTTCATATACTACCAAAGAAATAATCTTTAAATTTAGGAAATGGTAAACAGTTTTCTTCACTATCCTCAGAGTTTTAAGTTCCAGGTTTCATATGGTAGGGAAAAAATTAAGGGGAAAGGGACAGGGCAAATGGCAGAGTAGGTAACGGTACTAATTCTAGGAATGTAGCCCGACGTCAAGCAAGCACCCTCTGTGCTTCTTTAACTCGTGACTCATGAAGTTCCACCTACTTCAGCTATTCTCGCTGCACATGAGATGAAACAATTGTGAAGCGAAAAGTAACGTAAAAGTAACTTTTATTTTTTCTGGACGTTACAATTAATTAGTAACTTTGTTAAGTTGCAAGTTACCTTGCAAAAAACGTAACCGGTCACCCCAAAAAGTTACTGTAAAGTAATTTTTTTACTGAGTACATTGTTACTTTCGTTAAGTTACTACCTAACACTGTTCAAAACCAGTAAGGAAACTCTTCCGTGATCAATCAGAAACGAGGTTTAAAAATGAAAGGTTTTACAGTTATCGCTGATATTTACGACCAGTGTGTTGACTAACCTTACGCAATAAAGACGTTTTGATTTTTGNAGGTTTTACAGTTATCGCTGATATTTACGACCAGTGTGTTGACTAACCTTACGCAATAAAGACGTTTTGATTTTTGTTTATTTATGAAAACTTAAGATTCTCTTTTTCCCCAGGAAATTATTTATGTGGGCACGTGGTAATTAACAGTGATCGTGGTAAAAATTAAAACAAATCCTCAGTGACTTCGTTCTGCTTTAATTTTTATAACAGACACTCGGGTTGTTTAAAACTGGTAAAAGCTTAACACACAAAATTGACAACAATCGTTATCATCTTCATAATACAAACGTAGCACGGACAGAAATGTTCATGGAAATAAAATGGAATTCAGAAATGTAGGCAACTACGAAGTTCATTTAAACACTCTTCTACCACAAGTTTGTTTAGCGTTGCTCCCGTAATTGGAAACTTGTGATTGGCCGACATAGAACACAGCATAAAAAATATAAACTTTTCAATTATTCTTATGCTATTACTGCTAGCAGGCAGCCATTTCACGCCATTGTGTTGTGTTGTAGTAGGCCCTATAGGCAAGTGCATNTTATGCTATTACTGCTAGCAGGCAGCCATTTCACGCCATTGTGTTGTGTTGTAGTAGGCCCTATAGGCAAGTGCAAGTTCAATTTTTTACTGTTATTTCTTACTGCAATTATTGTAGCACGAATTATACATCCAAATTTTCAATCTAGAAAACCATTGAATTTAGTGCGGAAGGATTTTATACCATTCTAAAATAATTAAAAGTCTTTGAATAACTGCGATGAAGAGCATTAATGTAATAATACCATCAGAACTTTGAGTCGTAGCTAACTTCATACAATTTTATACCAAAACTTTTAACGCACAAACGTTATATGGTGCAATACTTTCATTAAAATCAGTGGTGGTTACCTAGCACATTCATCAATTTACAATCAAAATATATATAACTACACATAAAAACAAAAGTTAACATAATGCTGTCTGTCAATAAACCACATTAAACATTTTTTTAAACCTAGTTTCTTCCAAATATTATATTGTTTTCTTAAGGTACTGCTATCTGTTTACTGGTTAAATTAAGNTTTTTTAAACCTAGTTTCTTCCAAATATTATATTGTTTTCTTAAGGTACTGCTATCTGTTTACTGGTTAAATTAAGACACATTGCTCGTGCCATCTAGCTTCGATGAAAGCAACTAACCTACAAATCTCACTACTGAGGTTTTTATTTAAATAGGAAAATTGTAGGCCAAATCATTTTGGGCAAAGCGAATTTAGACCAAGTGATTTTAGGCTAAATGACGCGCTCCCAATTCTCGCACCTTTAAGTATAACGCATTATTCTTTAATATTTTAAATTTTAAATATGGTTTTAAGATAAAATATATTTTTTTGATACGCATTTAGGTGCAAGAGAAAGCTAAAATAGCCTAACATCGCCACGAAAATAAATATTATTAGCATTCAGAAAAAAAAAGNTTTAGGTGCAAGAGAAAGCTAAAATAGCCTAACATCGCCACGAAAATAAATATTATTAGCATTCAGAAAAAAAAAAGTGCAAGTGGGCAGATCGAGGAAACTGGAGTCCCGGGTTGCGAAACGTTAGCGAGTCTCGCGTTCGGAGGTGCGCGGGCCGGTAGTTCGGGGAAGAGTCGCATGGTCATGATTCTACGAATCGCCGATGCTGGCGGGCGGTTGGGGGCAGGGTGGTTGATTGGGTGGGTGGTGCTGCGGAGAAGAGAGATTGGTGAGAGGGGGGAGGGGACCTCCATGAATCCGCGATGGAGAGTTACAGCTTTGTGATTGCATTGTGGCGGCGCGGCGTGCCGGAGGCGGCGCCGCCTTCTGCGAACTTCTGTGTGGCGCTGCTGCCGCTCCCCGACTGCCGGCGAGTCCACACCTGTGACACGTTAACTCATCTCCGCGAACATACCCTTTTGCGGCTGCGTGACTTCTGCATTGATACTTGTCCAAATTATAATTGTATCGCTTTTCCCTCGCAATAAACGAAACTAAACCTTTATTATAAATATATTTGTATCGACCATACTATACTATATGTAATATATGTGTATAATATAAATATGTTGGTATATAATGATGCAAATTATATGTATAATGTATGTATTAACATATAATATATGTATATAATATACTAATAAAATATACCATATGTATAAATACATACATAATAAATACAATAAAACAATATATAATTATTTATAAATAATGTTTATAACAATGTATATATACTACGTAAGATGTATATAAAAAAAAATATGTATATATATGTATATGCAGGATGTATCTAAATTCAACAGACAAGCTTCGGCTGCAGATTAATCACGAAAAAAAAAGTTGAAAACATATTTACGATTTATGGTCTAAAATGAATTCTAAGAGAGGTACACATTTGTGAAGTTGTAACTGAATAAATATTTTGTTACACTGCCACTGTTATGTCCCTCTCTCTGGAATCTTCCCCTTCCTCTAATAGCCGCAACAGTGTGTTATTGGGTGTTTTGCATGCCCCACCTACCAGGTATTAGTAAATATTATTGTGAAAGTAAAACACGAATTACTCAAAGACGGTAAAGCTTATGGTATTTACACAAGGCAACGTTTTTGTTAATTGTAACATTGTAAAATAGGCTACCGCGTAATTGAGGTTAGTTTGAAATAGGGGTAGTAACCGTAATTATTTGCGTGAAGTAATTTGATGACAGCGGCAGATGATGTGTGTTTGAATATATCTGTTTAGTTAACCATTATCCAGAAAATCGGCATGCCATGATAAATCTTATCTACTATATTTGCAAGAAACAGGTATGTCAGGTCCAACTTCAAAGTTGTGTACCACCCTTCGTATTAACTTTAGACCATAGGTCGTGTATGTGTTTTCAACTTCTTTTATCGTGATTAAATTGCAGTCGAAGTTTGTTGGTCGAATTTAGATACATTTTGTATATGTATATCATAAGTAATCCTCCTAATATTAATAAAAAGGCCGTCGTCTGTTATTGTGTTATAATTTATCTACAGTTTTAGAAAAATTGATGCATATACTCAATAAACTCATATGAGTACATATACAGTTTGTTACAAATGTTAACATCCAAACTGAACCAGTGGATACAGGGGTTTAAGACCAACATTCGTGGATCCTATTTTAGACCATTTAAAATTTACACATTTTTTTTCTATATTTCGTACTTACACTAAGAATGTGATAATACCGACACTAGTAACTGTCCCAACAACGTGACGTCTATACAAATGGCAGGTGACTAGTGTAGCTACTTTGCCAAACACAATTCATGTCGTCATTACAGCGGCGTGAAAAATAACAACGGTTTGCAGAAGTTATGTCGTGCCCGGATAATTTCATAAGTTTTTCTTTAAAAAATAATAATGAACTGCATAACCTAAGGCTTGCCACTGGAAATACTACATTATTGAATGCTTAATCAGAAGTACTCATAATAACCGGTCATGAGCCGATGTAGATTTTCAAAAGGTGAAAACATATTGAGTATACAGAAGTCGCAATAATTACAAACTGACTTTAGGGCAATACTACATACTTTAAAAGGGTTCAACTCTCACAAATAAATATAATAGACCTTGAAATACATGATGTGTGTATGTATATATACATTATATATACACGCACACACAGTCGAATCACATTATTATGACCACCTGCTAGTTTCCAGAGTAACCGCCCTTCGCAGCACGGACAGCAGCTAGACGAGCTGGCAGTAACTCAGTCTGGTGTTGATAGGTTTCCACGGGTATCTGGAGCCATGCTGTCTGCAGTGTGTCCCACAACTTTTGAAGGGTGCGTGGTGGAGGAGACAGACGGCGAACACGACGATCGAGTTGGTCCCAAATATGTCCAGTTGGATTGAGATCGGGGCGAAGCTGTTTGAGAACCAGGGAAGAACTTTGAAGTCTTCATCGTGCTCTTCCAGCCACGTGCGGGTATTTCTAGTCGTGTGGCAAGGCGCATTATCGTGCTGGAAGATCCCATCCTCCCGAGGGAACACAATCATCATGTACGGGTGGAGGTGATCGCCGAGGTTGGATTCATAACCAAATCGATCAACAGTGCCTTCCACATGGATGATGAGACTCAAAGAATACCACGAGAACATTCTCCAGACCATAAAACTGCCCCCAACGCATTCTGTTGGTCCAGTAATGGATGCAGGGTGTCGGTTCTCCAACGTTTCTCACCCGACATGCTGACTTCCATCCGTTTTATTCAGTTGAAAACGTGACTCGTCGGAGAAAGCTATCCGTCGCTAATCAGCAGCGGTCCAGTCACCATATTGTCAAGCAAATTCAAGTAGTTTTCGTCCGTGCACCTGTGTTAGCATGGGTGCAGTCACCCTCCGTCTAATCCGGAGCCCCATTTGCAGTAGGGCNAGGTTAGTTTGAAATAGGGGTAGTAACCGTAATTATTTGCGTGAAGTAATTTGATGACAGCGGCAGATGATGTGTGTTTGAATATATCTGTTTAGTTAACCATTATCCAGAAAATCGGCATGCCATGATAAATCTTATCTACTATATTTGCAAGAAACAGGTATGTCAGGTCCAACTTCAAAGTTGTGTACCACCCTTCGTATTAACTTTAGACCATAGGTCGTGTATGTGTTTTCAACTTCTTTTATCGTGATTAAATTGCAGTCGAAGTTTGTTGGTCGAATTTAGATACATTTTGTATATGTATATCATAAGTAATCCTCCTAATATTAATAAAAAGGCCGTCGTCTGTTATTGTGTTATNGATACATTTTGTATATGTATATCATAAGTAATCCTCCTAATATTAATAAAAAGGCCGTCGTCTGTTATTGTGTTATAATTTATCTACAGTTTTAGAAAAATTGATGCATATACTCAATAAACTCATATGAGTACATATACAGTTTGTTACAAATGTTAACATCCAAACTGAACCAGTGGATACAGGGGTTTAAGACCAACATTCGTGGATCCTATTTTAGACCATTTAAAATTTACACATTTTTTTTTCTATATTTCGTACTTACACTAAGAATGTGATAATACCGACACTAGTAACTGTCCCAACAACGTGACGTCTATACAAATGGCAGGTGACTAGTGTAGCTACTTTGCCAAACACAATTCATGTCGTCATTACAGCGGCGTGAAAAATAACAACGGTTTGCAGAAGTTATGTCGTGCCCGGATAATTTCATAAGTTTTTCTTTAAAAAATAATAATGAACTGCATAACCTAAGGCTTGCCACTGGAAATACTACATTATTGAATGCTTAATCAGAAGTACTCATAATAACCGGTCATGAGCCGATGTAGATTTTCAAAAGGTGAAAACATATTGAGTATACAGAAGTCGCAATAATTACAAACTGACTTTAGGGCAATACTACATACTTTAAAAGGGTTCAACTCTCACAAATAAATATAATAGACCTTGAAATACATGATGTGTGTATGTATATATACATTATATATACACGCACACACAGTCGAATCACATTATTATGACCACCTGCTAGTTTCCAGAGTAACCGCCCTTCGCAGCACGGACAGCAGCTAGACGAGCTGGCAGTAACTCAGTCTGGTGTTGATAGGTTTCCACGGGTATCTGGAGCCATGCTGTCTGCAGTGTGTCCCACAACTTTTGAAGGGTGCGTGGTGGAGGAGACAGACGGCGAACACGACGATCGAGTTGGTCCCAAATATGTCCAGTTGGATTGAGATCGGGGCGAAGCTGTTTGAGAACCAGGGAAGAACTTTGAAGTCTTCATCGTGCTCTTCCAGCCACGTGCGGGTATTTCTAGTCGTGTGGCAAGGCGCATTATCGTGCTGGAAGATCCCATCCTCCCGAGGGAACACAATCATCATGTACGGGTGGAGGTGATCGCCGAGGTTGGATTCATAACCAAATCGATCAACAGTGCCTTCCACATGGGTGATGAGACTCAAAGAATACCACGAGAACATTCTCCAGACCATAAAACTGCCCCCAACGCATTCTGTTGGTCCAGTAATGGATGCAGGGTGTCGGTTCTCCAACGTTTCTCACCCGACATGCTGACTTCCATCCGTTTTATTCAGTTGAAAACGTGACTCGTCGGAGAAAGCTATCCGTCGCTAATCAGCAGCGGTCCAGTCACCATATTGTCAAGCAAATTCAAGTCGTTTTCGTCCGTGCACCTGTGTTAGCATGGGTGCAGTCACCCTCCGTCTAATCCGGAGCCCCATTTGCAGTAGGGCTCGCTGAACTGTTGCGGTAGACACGTGTCTGAATGCCCCCTGGTTAATTTGGACAGTGAGCTGTTCAACTGTAGCCTGTCGGTTGGCCTTCACGCACCGTCGTAGTCGAGGTTCACCTCGGACATCAGTGGCGCGTGGAGCTCCGCACTTTCCATGACGGTTATTCCCAATGGTGCCATTCGTCCACTCACGATACACCTTTACCAGAGAGGCACGTGAACAGTTCAAAACTTCGTTATTTCCGAAATGCTGCCCCCTTGGCCCAAAAGCCGATGATCATCCCTTTTTGCAACTCTGTTAAATAGCTTCCCTTGCCCATCAGAGTAAGCGCACTGTGAACAGCCTGCCTGTTGGTCACGTTATATACCCGCTTCACCAGCCCACGTCACGGGCCATATGTCATGGGCTACGCGCTGCAGATGGCACTTGTGTGAAATCAAGTGGAATATAGATAGTCGGGCCCTTTCTACCTAAATTAAAATTAATATTTAAAATTTAAATTTTAGAAATATCAGAAACGAAGTGAAATTTAATTACAATTCTCCGAACATTGTTTTATGTTATCGGGTTCTTCAACCTTACAGCAAAATCTCGTTAATATCACCTCTGTAATAGAAATAACATGGGTGGCCACATTCTTATTGCAGACAACTATTTTACCGTCATGAATTATGAACGTTTGATGCTGTTTAATTGAGCAATATGACATATTTAACCAAAATGGACCTCTTGTTACTACTACCACCCATTACCCAGCTTCTCGTGTGAAACGCACTCAAAGATTCGGCTGCAGCGGTGGAGTATGGTATGCTGCTGTGTCCACTGCAAAAACGATTATGAAGGACATTTTTTAACGCTCACTGTAAACAGCATGTACCGTACATTAATAAATTGCTTACAGTACTGAAGCTGCCTGTTTCTGGCGGCAGTCAGCATGTGATTCCCAGCAAGGAAGCGCTTAAATTTAATTATGTAGAGAGGAAATTTCAAGATATTTATCCAAAAAACTAGTACAGCTATTTTCAGTAATGCAATTCTTTAATTTTGGGTATTTTTTTATTAAAACATACAAAAATCACGCAGAAAATGTGTTACTATGGCTTATAGCGTCAAGAATTATTGTCATGCACAATTATAAACGCCGGTTCACTTTGTAAATTGTATAATATAATGTATTTCTTGTATTTTAATCCATAGTCAAAAATTAACAACACTACAGACTGTTCACGGTAAAGTGAGCACTTTTGAGGCTGTAATTACTTTTTCCTTTCAGCTATTATTAATCCTTTAACCACCTTTTTAAAAATAAATATTGTCATTTAAGTAATTAACACATTGTGTATATTCCACAGCACTCAGAAGTTAACGTCTAAGACTAAAATTAAATATATTAATTGAGTATTATTCGAAATGAGAGGGCTTTTAGTAGTGCTCACTTTACCGTGAATAGCCTATAGCTATACAAGTGTTTTTGTAAACAACAAAATTGCAAAATGTATTTTCACCGCAAAACTACAGAAGATGTCAACCAATAATCAAGAATAACAAAACGTTTCTTATATAACTAATGAGTCTACTTTACTCTACATAATTTCAAATAATTTTTGAATAATTTTTGAAGAAGTTCTAAAAAATTTTGATGGTAGGTAGGCCTTGACCTCTCGTTGACACCAATATCATTAGAGATGTAACCAGAAAATAATATGTGTAACAGTAGTCAGAAAATTATAAATACACACGCGCATTACTCAGGATTCGAACCCAGAAAATCTCGTACCATAAGCTATCATGCAATCAACTTCATTACGGAGGTAGGATTCTGAGCATCAACTTCGGATGTAATCAGTCTAATGGTTTGAATCATAGTGTTTACTAACCTGAAATATTTGCAGGGCCGTAATATTTACATGGCATACCGTATCGCTACTTGTGTGAAGAATTTGGTGGAAATTGGTTGATTGGTCTCTGAGATATGGCATATAAACTTTATTTTTTTTGGTGCTAGCTTACAAAATTGCCTAAAAAAGAAGTTCTGCGTGCGATGCTTCTAAGAGATACTGTTAGCATACATAGTTAGTTCGAATTTGGTTAAATTGTTTAATATATATGATAAACGTATATAAATTATTTATATAGCCGCCATTTTGAAAATAAGTGCCAGACCTCACTTAAATTATGCAATTGCCCTACCATAGCACTACTTGTATGTGAAATGTGGTGCGAATCGGTTTATTGGTCCTTGAGATATGGCATAAAACCTCCATCTTCATAAATGGTGGACAAAAATGTTGCACATTAGCACATTCGATGATTGTCGTAGATACTGCCAGCATATAAAGTTCGGGGGACATATGGCATACGAAAGCAAAAATATTTTCATGGCTGTTATTTAGAAAATATTTTACTACCCCTTTAAGCTATATACACTTAAATTGAATGGAAAAGTATGCCTTGGTGCATAAATTTGGTGGAAATTAGATGATTGTTTCCTAAAACAGGACACAAAAGCTTAATTTGGGATGTCGTGCTACCTTCCAAAATAGTGGAGAAAAGAGTTTATGTATTAGCTCATTTTATGTTTGCATATATACTCACAGTACACAAAGTTAAGTTACAAAAGTGTTATGCGTCGGTGCTTTGCATCGCGCGAGCGAGCGAAGAGCCTGTGAAGGGCAAAATAGTGGCAAGAACAGAAGAATGTTGGAAGTTAAGGCGTGCGATAATCCAAGACGCGCATATCTTGTTACGAAAAACATGCCACCACAATAACCATTTTGAAGATCGCGCGCTCCTGACCTTCAGCTTATTGAATTTCTGCGTTTATTTGAAGAATTTTCTGGTTGATGCCCTAGTTTCTCTCAGTGTGACTCGGGGTGCTACAAAACTTCCATATCAAGGCAGCGATTATTAAAGCCACAATGGACCTCCGAGCTAGGAGTTTATGAGAGTCGGGAATACTAGCGAATGCGCGACCTTGAGCGATAGATGACGAGTGAGAAGAGTAACGAGTGGCGAGAGAAGTGACCGGCGGGAGTAAAATCTGCAACAGCGAGCATCGGTGTAGTGAAGAGTGCGACTGGTAGGCAGGACTATTGGAGTAAATGCGTGAGTGAAAGATATTTCAAATGATGGCAACATTCAGACTGGATATGTGTTAATGATGAGTGTGAATTAATTGACTATAACCAAACAGAGATATTAAAAAGAACTTTAATTATATTTGAGATATACATTAAATACTGCGTTCATTGGGAAATAAGAAGATAAATAGTGGGCATAGATAGATTAATGATGCAAATAATAGTTGTGTGAACAAATTGAAATCACATTTAGTTCTTTAATTTTTATTAAGACCTCCATTCTTCATGAGCTCGGATACATCCCTTTGGAGTCTTGTAACAATGGTGTAAGAAGTGTGGATGGAGGCAATTATTAGTTATTTAATTGTATATTAGATTACTTAAAAGGCTAGTAATTAGTGATGTATATAAAATTAATTAATTTTATTAGTTGCAGGCCGCAAAATTAAGACTGTTTTGTACAACCATCGCAGTGAATGTTAAATAGAAAGATATCTGCAGAACTGGAAGCACTGCCAGCATTAATTGAGGGATTGAGTAGCCAAGCGAGCGCAAGTGTAAATAGTCTTGTTAGCAAAATTAGTAGTGTGAACGATAGACTAATGTAAACAGTAAAAATTAAAATGTAGATAAGAAAATAGATAATGTAGACAGGAAAATAGCCACTGTAAATGAAAAAGTACACAGGAAAATAGAAGGCATTAGTGAGTTAGTGAATACAAGAATTGACTGTGAGCCCAAGATAATTGACAGTGTAACTGAAATAGTGGACAGTGTAAACGAAATGATGGACGGTGTAAACAAAAGAATGGACTTTGTCGAGAATGAAATGAAACAGAAAAATGAAACTATTAGAGAAGGAATGGCAGGAATTTATTCAGCAGCAGAGTTCCACTACCCCCACATCTGCAGTCGAGAAAAGTGGGGAAGCAGTGCAAGTCATAATAAGTGCTGCAACCCAGGATAGCCAGCAGCTCTGCAGCATTGGTGTCACACAGCCAGGAGTGGGAAAAGAGGTCCCAATTAGCCCGCCCCTTACGATACCCAGACTTCTTGGTGCGAGTACCAACACCAGTTTGAAATAGTCGCCCCGCTCTGAATGGCTGGTCAGCTGAGCAGCNCCAGACTTCTTGGTGCGAGTACCAACACCAGTTTGAAATAGTCGCCCCGCTCTGAATGGCTGGTCAGCTGAGCAGCGGGTTTACTACCTCGTGGCTGTTCTGATAGGCCCTGCATTGAACATACTACAATTCCTGCCAGAGCATCATCGACTGGAGTACCCCACACTGGTGTCAACCTTGGAGCTACGTTTCAGCGATCGGTAACTGCGACATGCCCACCATGCCTAATTGTGAAGCCGCACCCAGCGACGGGGCCGTAGCGGTTAGCCTGCTTGCCTCCCACGTAGGCGAACCGGGTTCAATCCCGGCCGGGTCGCTCCCGGATTTTCGCATATGGGAATCGTGCTGGACGATGCCACTGGTCGGCGCGTTTTCTCGGGATCCTCCGTTTCCCCCACCCTTTCATTACGGTGCTGCTCCATACTTACCTCAATCACCCTCATCAGGTCTGAAGACCTAGCTGTTAAGAGCCGCCCAAATCTCTTCACTCGCTCACACAGCGATCAAGAGAGCCACCGCATAGCAAGATATGGCGTGGCTTTCCCACCTATCTGTGGAAGGGTGCCACGAGGAGGCGCGCGATATCATCGTAGTCGGCTTTTTCATCGATGCCATCGCCGACGCAGAGATACGGCAAGCGATATGTATGGCTGTACCCCAAACCATGCAGGACGCACTATCATGAGGAGGAGTCAGCAAGACAGGCGGACGTACCCTGACGTCCAGTAAGCGCAGTGATGCTGAACGAAGACGACAGTAGGTCCCACAGGTCCAGAATTCTCCCAGTATTCATCACTGTCCACCGTTATCACCCATCCACCCGCAGCGTAGCCGAAGAGCTGTCATCGGACACTTGTCCTTTACCATAAATCAGATTTTCTTCACACAGGAAATTCCTGTCTTGGGCCCCAACGGCTTGAATGTCAAGTGGTCCAACACCTCGCCAAGTGGTCGGGCCTAGGTACCAGCTAGTATGAATAAGGGTAAATCTTAACTGGCACCAGGAGATGGCTGTCTCTGAATTACTGCAGAGAAATTGGGATGCCGTCTCATGTGGACCAAATGACCTTGGAAGGACTTATGTGACCTGTCACCATGTAGATACAGGATAAACTAGGCCCATAAAGAAGCCACGAAGACGACTGTCTCTAGCTTCGCATGAGGTAGTTAAGATAATTCTGAAGGAATTTAAGGATCTAGATGTGATAGAGCCATCAGTTAGTCGATTATCATCCCCTGTCGTACTTGTTAAAAAGGAAGATGACTCTCTGAGGTTTTGTGTAGATTATCGCCAGTTTAACAATGTGACAAAGAAAGACTATTGTCCACTTCCAAGGATAGACGACACACTGAACAGCCTAATAGGTTCGCAATGGTTTTCTACTTTGCATATAAAGAATGAGAACTAGCAGTGCGAGGTGGCCCCAGAGGACCAAGAAAAGACTGCGTTTCGTGTCCAAGGGAAAGGAACCTGGCAGTTCAAAGTTATGCCTTTTGGGCTGCGTAATTCCCCTGCCACCTTCGAACACCTGGTGGAAAAAGTTCTGCCTTTAGATATCTGTCAGGTTTACCTCAATGACATTGTTGTGACAGGAAGGACATTTGAAGGACATCTATCATGCTAAGACTCCGTATTCCAGAAAGTGGCTGCAGCCAACTTGAAACTGGTTCCTAAGAAGTGCCACCACTTCCATAATAAAATAAATTTCTTAGGACATGTAGTATCGACCTACATAATTGAAACAGATCGCGAGAAGACCAAAGCAATAAGGAATTGGCTGACACCAACTGACAAAACTAAAGTGCGGAGTTTTCTGGGATTATGTGGCTATTATCGTTGATTTTTACTTGGGTTCGCCACGATAACCAAGCCACTACATGAACTGACTGAAGCGAAAAGGGAATGTCATTGGATCACTGACTATGAAAGCAATTTCATACTTCCACCCCTACCTTTATGACAGCCATTTTATTCTAGGAACTAAACATGCCTAATTGTGCTGGGTACAAAATTTAAAGAACCCCGGATGTCAAATAGGTCAGTGGATACAGCATCTTTAAGAACATGACAGCACAGATCTGAATGCCTTTACAGCAATGAAGATGCACTTTCTAAAAGGCTACGCGAGCCTTACTGTCGTCATTGTGAATGCCAAGAGGAAAAAAGTGGCGAATCGCTGAAGGCACAGAGGATAAGTACTAAGGGTTCTGTATCTTTTGATGGGTCATCTACCTGGAGTGATGAGTGAATTAGGAAAGATCAGCTGAATTATCCCACTTTATAGCACTTACTATACTGGAAATAAGCTGACTGTCGGCCAAAATGGGAAGAGATATCTAGTCTGAGCGCAGCAGTCAACGTATACTTGGCACAATGGAATTCCCTCATACTGAATAATAGCATACTTTACAGAAACTGGGAAAGTAATGATGGAAAACACACACATTTACAGTTGGTCCTTTCAGAATGCACTGTTCCAGAAGTCTTAAAGGAACTACATAATGTGGCAGCCAGTGGACACTTTTGGTGTCAATAAGGCCCTTGACAGAGTTAGACTGAGATTCCACTGGTTCATTGTTGGGAGGATGTTGATAAGTGGTGCTGAATGTACGACACCTGCACTGCGAGGAAAAGCCCAAGGACCAGGGGACAAGATCACTTCCAGAAATACAATGTTGGACCTCCTTTTGAGATTGCAGTAGATATTCTAGGCTCCATGCCTGTCACATAGAGAGATAATTTGTATCTACTGGTGGCCCAAGATTACTTTACTAAGCGGCCGGAGGTCATTCCCCTCACAAACCAATAAGCACAAACTGTGACTAATGCAATCGTAGAACATGTCTTCTCGAGATTTGCGGTGCCACTAGAACTCCATTCCGTTCAGGGAAGAAACACTGAGGCTGCCGTGTTCCGAGATGTAACAAAGGTTCTTGGGATGAAAAAGACTAGGACTACAGCCTTACTTACGCGTTCAGTCGGATGGAATGGCTGAGAGGCTAACCACACTCTCGAGTAGTACCTGTCAATCTTTGTGACAGATAACCAAAAGGATTGGGGTTCTAAGGTGCCATTATTTCTCCTTGCTTACAGCTTGGCTGTTCACAAGTTCACAAGGGTAACACCATCAAGGATGTGTTTGGAAGAGAGCTAGGCCCTCATAGTGACCAGCTGTTTGACTGACTGACGGTAGAGGAAGTACAGCGACTGATTATGCCAGCGAATTACATAAAAGACTAGTTGTCATTCATGATTTTTCTCGACAGCTCTTCAGAATAAATAGTGATAGGATAAAGATGCGGTAGGATAGGAGAATGTCGGGCGAGGTGTTTCAAGAAGGGCAACTGGCGTGGCTGCACAACCCTCAGTGGCGAAAATGGTACTGCTAGAAACTATAGAAATGTTGGGATGGCTACTACAAGATTCTGAATAATATCAATAATGAAATGATGTAGTCTTTCGCATTTATCATCAAAGCTCCCGGACGAAGCCGAAGGTTGTCCACATCAACCGACTGGCGCTATACGAAGGTCCCTATGTTGCAGAGTCTATTCGGGTCGAACAGACTTGAGGAGGGAGCAGTGTTATGTGCCGAAGCTTTGCATCGCGGGACCGAGCGAAGAATTTGGAGGACAGAATAGTGATATGA
The DNA here is from genome assembly GCA_002778355.1 of Clitarchus hookeri. Lineage (NCBI taxonomy): Eukaryota > Metazoa > Arthropoda > Insecta > Phasmatodea > Phasmatidae > Clitarchus > Clitarchus hookeri. The sequence continues at coordinate 17,728 of NQII01010953.1, forward strand.
TAGCGGACGGCAAGAACAGGGGAATGTTGAAAGGTCAGGCGAGCAATAATCCAATATGCGCATATCTTGTTACGAAAAGCGTTCCGTCGCGATAACACCTTTGCGGCTCGCACGCTCCTGACCTTCAGCAGATTGGAGATCAGTGTTTAGCTGAACAATTTTCTGGTTAATTACTTAGTTTCTCTCAGCGAGACTCGGGGTACGGAGAATATACATGATCTTGGATTCTGAAGCTATTAAAGCCCGTCGGGCCTCCGAGCTCGGAATTGATAAGTGTCTGGAGTTTGGGCGATTGTGCGACATTGAGCGAAAGACGACGGGCGAGAAGAGCAACGAGTGGCGNTTGATAAGTGTCTGGAGTTTGGGCGATTGTGCGACATTGAGCGAAAGACGACGGGCGAGAAGAGCAACGAGTGGCGGGAGAATTGACCAGTGGGAGTAAAATCTGCAACTACGAGCATCGGTGAAGTGAAGAGTGCAACAGGCTGACTTGACTATTGGATTGGATGCGTGAGTGAAAGATATTTCGAATAATGGCAATAGACAGACTGAACATGTGTTAATGTTGTGTGTGAGTTAATTGACTGTAACCAAACAGAGATATTTCGGAGGACTTTAATTAGATTTGAGATAGACCATAAATGCTACGCTCATTTAGAAATAAAAAGAATAATATTGGAGATAGATAGAATAATGCTGTGTGTGAATAAATTGAAATAACATTAAATTCTTTAATTTTTTTTAATACCTCTATCCCTCACGAACTCGGATACCCCTCAGGCGTCTTGTAACAATAGGGTACATCTTTCGTATATACACTGAAGAGCCAAACAAACTGGTATAGGCGTGCGTATGCAAATAACAGAGGCGTGGAACCAATCAGAGTAACGCGATGCTGTCGGCAGCTAGATCGGTTACTGCTGCTATAATGGAAGGTTATCATGATTTAAGTGAGTTTGAACGTGGTGTTATAGTCGGCGCACGAGAGATGGGACATAGCATCTCCGAGGTAGCGATAACATTTGGAAGTTCATGTACGACCATTTCACGAGTGTATCGTGAATATCGGGAATCCGGTAAAACATCACATCTTCAACATCGCTACGGCCGGAAAAAGATAGTGAAAGAACGGGACAAACGACGACTGACGAGAATCAGTAAATGTGACAGACGTGCAACATTAAACATTACAGACGTGCAACCGTTTCTCAAATTGGCGCAGATTAGATTTGTGGACTGCCCTGTAGTATTCATGGTGTGAATTGCCTGCTGCATACCTTCAGACACGAGTCGAGTTTATGCCACGTCGTCTTGCGGCACTTCTGCATGCTCACGGGGGTCCCACACGATATTAGGCAGGTGTACCAGTTTTTTGACTCTTCAGTGTACATGTACAGTTTGCAAACATTTTTTCTTCCATTGCTTTAACCGTGAATATCTGTTATCCGTGAACCCTTCCCCGGTCATTATCCCGGGAAATCTGAAGTTTACTGCATGTTAAATGAATATAGGTTTTTTTTAATTTTTACAATAAAATTGTTTAGTTTTATAAACATATCTGCGAAAATTGGAAATAAAATGGTTTAAGTAGACATATTATGTGAAATTGTTATTTTGTTCTACAGACGGAATTAAATGCAGGAAGTGGAATATATTTTATGGTAATTCCGTAATAGAACATACTGCGTACATGCTTCCTAAAGTGAAAACACACCCTCCATTAAAAACTGAAAAATCTGTGGCAGCTGCTGAGGTGATCAAGCATATGAGTGGTTGTACGTTGGAGTAATAGTGTCACCTAGCAGATTGATAAACTACACACTGCTTGCTGCGGAAACTGCAAGTTGCAGCCATTGTTCTCGTTACTGTTTAATCACATACGCTATATCACTTCTTGAAAATACCTTGCGCATTATATTTAAAAAAAAAAAGCAATCTGTAAATGGTATGGCTCAAAAACTTGAATTATATATGCATTATTCTTTAAAAAATTCTGTCAACGATACTGTAAAATAAATAGCAGACACTCACTCTGCGAATCAGTTTTCAACTCAAAAATATGACATTTTGAACAATCGTGTGTGCATCCGCTATGTCGTTTACTGTTGAATAATAGGCTAACAACGCAATGCTTCATTTATAGCATTAAAAAATAAAATGTGGTTATTTTGTAGAATGACATATACAGCAGCTGGGAAGATATTCAAAATCTGAATATAACCTGGGTGTCTNTATATTTCGCTAACTACTAAACCAATTTTCGCCAAATTTGGCACATAAGTAATAGTCCATGTAAATATAAGTAATGGAACTTTATTAGGCACTTATTTTCAAAATGGTGGCCATATAAATATTGTAGGTTAATTTGGCATACCTACCATACTGATTGACCAATTTTAACCAAATTTTTTACGCTGAGAATATTTATTACAAGCATCATATAAGCCAAACAACAACCACATTTTATTGTCATTTTGTAAGATAGCACTACATGAGTTAATAAAGTTTTTTGCGTAATAGTTCGGGAAACATTTGACAGTTTCCTACCAAATTTGGCAAACAAGTAGTACTGCGGCCGTCGATATTTAAAAATAGGTTTTAAGTAGGTCAGACAATTTTTTAAAATGGCGGCCTTCTAGATATTTTAACATTGTATGCTATATCTTCGAAACTATGTAGTCAATTCCAACTTAACTTTGCATATTGGGAGTATATATAATAAATATCAAATGTGTCTAGACAAAGCATTTTTTGTCCTCCATTTTGTAAGATAGTGCCACACAAATAAAGTTTTTATGTAATATTTCAGGAAACAATTGACCGATTCATACCAAATATAGCATACAAGTAGTACAGTGGTAGGTTATGTAAAATGACATGTTTTTGGTATATCGGGCAGTTATTTTCAATATTACGGCCATACAAACATTTCAGATAAGAATTTTTTTTATAAGAAACAGCAAACAAATTTCAACTTAACTTTGTATGCTGACAGTATCAGTTATATCCATACAAATTGTCTATGTAAAGCCTTGTTTCTCCACCATTTTGTAAGATAGCCCCACATGAAATAATACAGTTTTAATGTAATATCTCGGGAAACAATCAACCGATTTCTTTCAAATTTGTCGAAGAAGTTGTACTGTGGTAGCACATATTAATTTGTATGTCTCTTATTATATGTATGGCGCCCATAAAAATATTTTTGCTTAATGTGCTGTATCTAAGAAACTATGTAACAGATTAAAATTTAACTTAGTATATTAAATCTATGACAATCATCGAATGTGCCAATACAGAATCTTTTTGTCCTCCATTTATGAATATCATCACATGAACGATAGATGTTTCGTGCCATATCTCGATGATTCATATCAAGGCAATTATTGCTACAGTAGGGTATGTAAATTAACATGTGTTATGTGTGGCAGGGATGTTTTAATGGGTATTATATAAATAATTTAGATTAAGTGGTTATATCTATGTAACGTTTAAACAAAACTCAACAAAATTTCGTACGCAAACAGAATAGATTTGAAGCATCACTTATACTTACAGAGATCCTGNAAACAAAACTCAACAAAATTTCGTACGCAAACAGAATAGATTTGAAGCATCACTTATACTTACAGAGATCCTGTTTTGCCTATTTTTTTGGCAAAATAGTGTCAGGTGAGTAATAGAAAATATTTTACCATATTTCCGGGACAATTAAACTAATTCCCACCAAGTTTTGCTCAATTANGGTGAGTAATAGAAAATATTTTACCATATTTCCGGGACAATTAAACTAATTCCCACCAAGTTTTGCTCAATTACAGAAGGCCATGTAAAGTTACATGATTTAAATAGTGGCAGACATCAAATTTTAAAATGGCGGACATATAAATATTTAAATGTGTTTGGCATTTCAATTTAACAATTTAATCAAATTCATTCAAATTTTTTATGCTGATAGTATATATTAGCAACATCCTATACAGAAAATCTTTTTATGCCATATCTCGGAGAGCAATCAACCGATTTCCACCAAATTTTTCACACTGGCCATATGGCAGGCCATGTACACTCATGTAATTATAGTGGCTCAGACATGCTAGCTTAATTTTACGAGATTTTTTGAGTTGGAATCCCGGGTAAGTCACTCGCGTATTTTAATTATCTTGGTACTGTTTCATATATTTCTGGTTTCTTCTCTAATAATATTGCTGTTAATGAGACGTCAACGCCTACATACCATCTAAGCTTTTAAGAACTTCAGTAAAATTTATTAGCATCCACGTAGCGGAAAGTAGGCTCATTAGTTATCAGTAACTTCTTGTTTCATGTGGCGGTATCTTACGAAATGGCACACAAAAGTGGTTACTTGTTGGCATATAAGATACTTGTGATAGATAACTTTAGCATACAAAATTTTCTCGAAATTGGCTGAACAGTATGGTAAATATAGCAAATAACCCTAAAATATATGTATGGATGCCATTAAAATCACTTATGTTTTTATGTCGTATCATAGTATTACTTATGTGTTAAATTTGGCCATAATCGGTGTAGTAATTTTCCAGATATAACTTAAAAGCTTAATATCTTCACGAAGTGCTTTCTTCCAAAATGGCTGGCCATTAAAAATACCCTCATTTAAATTAAATGCTTACATGTTTCACTGTTAGCATACAACATTTTATTTGAATCGGTTAAATGTTTCCCGAGATGTGACATAGCACCCTATGCCTAAAAATAAGCATTGGCGTGGCCGAAAATTATAAAAGTAAGATGTCCTTACCAAGAACAACATGTTTACCGAGTTTGGTGAAATTCGGTTCACGCATTCAAAAGTTCTATGGAGGTACCCATATGCTCATATACACATTCCTACACATATACAAATATACACACACATACACACAGGCATGGAAGTGATCTCATACTTAGGAAAGTGGGGTAAAAATAGACATGCAATTTTCAGCTCGATAAGGTTAACACTGAGCTAAATTGTTAATTGTAAATGTTATTGCAATTTTTTTTGTATTACTTTGGTTACTTTTCAGTGCAATAAACAATAAAGATTAATGTGTCTATGTATACGGAATGTAAGTTAGCAATTTAGACTTAATTTACGTAGTTTCTGCTACTGTCTTGTTTAATCAGTTCACCTTTGAAAAAAAATTAGCGTCATTTAACATAGTTATGACTAAGAACATGCCAAATTCGCGCTGTGTTCTGCCAGCTTGATTTCATATTCCATAGAGGGGGAGGGTCCCACTTCCTTGTCACTGGTACATCATTGCACGTAAGTCGGCCACACATTGCTTGTTCTTATTAGTTCACTGGCCTCCAAGGCGTGTCTCGGGGCCGCGGTGGCGTAGAGGTCAGGCTACTTGCCCCCTACCTAGGCAAACCGGGTTCGTTTCCCGAAGGGTTGGCTCCCCAATTTTCGCACGTGGGATCCATGCCGCTTGTCGGCGGATTTTCTCGGGATCCCCCATTTCCCCCGCCCTTGTATTCCGGTGCTGCTCCATTCTTACCTCACTTCATCATCACCCGATGTTAAGAGTAGCCCAAATCTCCAAGGCATTTGAAACAAAAATCTATAAAAGCATGCACATTTTTTATGTTAAGTTTAGCCTCGAATTTCGCTCGTCCAAACTTTTGAAAATTCCAAACAATACAAAAGTCTGTGGCAGAGGGAAGAAGTCAGTGCTTGTGTGCATAAACACTGGTTATCTGGATACTTTATATACCACCTTGTTATACATTCCATAAAAATGTGAGATATTTACGAATATAAGTAATTGGAAGCTGAAATTCTGAAATTTACTAATATTCAACTTTACAATGACTTAATTACAAATAAGGGCGTCAAAAATAGTGCTTATGCACTTTTATGTGCAAATATTAAGGATGTTCAATAAGTTTTTAAGAAGATAAATTTGGAATATGCGACTGCGGATCTTACTTGGCTGTAAAGATGAGCTATCTGAAATAATATATACTGTAATTATGTTATGAAAAACTTGTACCTAATAATTACTCCATAATTTTAATAGTGGCCCGGCAAAGAGTATCATCAAAGAAACTTAACACATATGAAATACCGTGTTGGATTAAGTTATTTCTGAAGAAAATTGCCCAAACAGGTATCTTCAGAATACATTTTTGGTGTGAGATTTGAATGACACAAATTACAGTCGTGTAGCGTATCTTCATGTTCATTATTGTGTACTAGCTGTGCCCGCGGCTCCGCTCGCGTGGACTACAGAATTATTGTTTAGGTTTTTTCAAAAAATAAAGTTGAATTTTACTTAGTGTTAATCTTTTATACTCTATACATATTATATAAAATTCTCCCGTCACAGTGTTAGTCACTGAACTCCTCCGAAAAGGCTGGACCGATTTTTATGAAATTTTTTATGTATACTCGGTAGGTCTGAGAATAGATTTATATCTATTTTTTACACCCCTAAGTAATAAG